>JAHWXV010201508.1:0-21156 GCA_024586415.1 Phrixothrix hirtus | reverse complement strand
GCAGTCACACACATATATATATATATATATATATATATATATATATATATATATATAAAATACTTTCCTGTTATTATTCTACTTTTTGAAGGTAGTCAATGAAAATTATTCCGCAAGTATCCCAAAAAACAGCTGCCATGGCTTTACCAACCAATGACACCACTTTTACCTTCTTCAGTGCACTTGAACCTGCTTCTACTATTGTTTGGACAGATTATTGGTTTTTGGAGTATAGCGTATGGATTAAAGTGCCATCAAGAGTAATAAATCGACGTAAAAATTCAGATGTATTACGCTTAAAGAGTTTCAAACTATACTCCAAAGTTTTTGAACAATTACGTTTTTGGTCCACCATCAACAAACATGGTACCAATCTTGCAAAAAGCTCTTTCATATCCAAAGCATTATGTAACATTGAAACGACTGTACCAACCAACAAGTATAAAGCCTGCATAATCTCAGACACCTTCACTCGACGATCTACCAACACAGTATCATGCACTTTGGTAACATTTCTGCTGCACGGGCATCTTTTGACCTGCCAGATTGCTCGGCATCGCAAATGCGTCGTACGACTACAACGAAAATTATTAAACCACTTGTGAATTGTATTAACTGACTCAGAAATCTGAATAATATTTGTCAAGCCTTTTTTTGTTTTTGTCATTATTTTTCCCCGCAGAAAATAATGTTTAATGATAACTAGAATATCATTTTATCCATTCTAGCGGGACCAATAAAGTTTGTTACGGCAAACGTCTGTCAAGCACAAGCTAACCGGCAGATGTTCTTGAAAATTGGTATTCCGCCATCTGCGATATTGACTCTCTGGACTGGTATACCTTTGCTCTCTATATAGGATCGTGTTGTTAAAACCATATAATTTCATGAAGTTATAGGTGATTGATAGCGTCAACAAAAATGTTCCTGACATCTTTACCATGTTCTCGAACTCATATATGACACCAAATGGCAACACTTTGTGAATGATATGGTTGCTCAAAAATAACACAAGGATGCTGTTTTATTCAAAAACGTTGATTCTTCTTATTCCTTTCTCCGTTTAATTGAAAACGAGCTTCGTCGCTCATAATCAGATGATTAGTTAAATGAATGTCTTCATTGTCGGCCCAATGACAAAATTGCAAACTATGTTTTGAAACTTTTGCGAAGTGTATGGAAAAAGTAGAAACAGTTTTTTAAAATATTTTCGGCGTTAACGCCGTTTAAAATAACTTTGAAGAATTTTAGTGTCTTACAACTCAAATCCTTGGTCACTGCATGGAGATTTCCACGGATCCATTTTCAAATTACCTTACTCTTGAATTCTATTAGCTTAAGAAGCAATATTAGGATCAAATTCTCTGCGAAGATCTCGCCGAGCCTGCAATACATAAACACTATTTAAAAATTCGCCATAAATTGGCTAGGATTGTGTGGTAAACTGAATTTATGACAGGAATGAGAAATTATACCTATAACATCCCGCTTTGTCATAGAAACTGATAAAAGCGGCTCCATTTTATAAACAAGTGTGATTAGAACGAAGCCGCCAATAAAAACAGCAAATTTTGTACTGGTCTTGTGACGTCATCGTTGTCGAAACTTCGGTTTAAAAGAATTTTGTTATATTCACTAGGTGCTAAATATCTCTCTGTTTTCAACCAAATAAGAACGATCAGCAATGTGTGCCCTTCCTTATATTTCCTGCACTCATGACGTTGTGCCCGTAGACTTCGCTTAGCTGGCGATGAATTTCATCCAGTTTGACGTCTTTGCGTTTAATCAAGCGACAATAGGTCATATTTTGCGGTATGCGAGCGCCTTAGTCGTTGTAAACAATCACGCACAAAACGACACGTAAGCACCTTAGTTGTTGTCGCATGTACGAAACAATATATAATAGATGATTCTCAGTTTTCGAATGCATTCCATAATACTCCACAGTAAGTAATACGAGAATCTCAGTAACAATTTATGAACTTCCATTATGGGTGAACGCGAAATAAATTTCTTCTTATTTATTATTGCAGAAAGGATTTTAAGATAATATGGTTATACATCCCTCATGTCTACTAAGTACAAATTTAATATACAATTGATGACCAAACTTATTTAGTATAAAATCTGTTTATTACTTAGTACAACTTTCCCGTTTTAAGAAATCACTTTGTGATGTTTCGGTTTGATGTCGCGATTACAGGAAGAAAATATTTTATATTTCTGTTTGCTCGGACGTTCGTCGTGTAGGATAGGCTCAGTGCGGTGGTAATTGTTCGTGGACGCAGGCGGTCGACTGAATAGTCCCTGCGGTACTTTCGCAAAGGATTAAGCGGTATTACCGCGATCATTTATCCCTATAAATGACAAGACAATAAACCTTCGAAAAACGCATATTACAATAAAAGTACAAAACAATTACGTGACAAATATTTACAGTACAATTCTAATTATGATCGGTTGAAATAAAAATATATTATTTGTTTACGGTAGTACATTAGATCTCGCGGTGAAGGTTTTACATTCGCTTCTAATTCGCAAGACAAAATGTGTTCAGATTTAATAATGATCCATCTTGTAGTTAGGTACTAGTCCACCCATAGTGGTATTATGTATTGATGACCGGCGGGTGTGTCAATCAGGATCGGCGATAGGTGCCTAACGCCTCAAGTGCAAACGTAGTAATTAGAGATCCCTGTTACTCTGTCAACTGGAATCTCGACATTTCCGGACGCTCGGGGCCGGGCTAAACCTTAGTACTCGGTCAACAAGGTTTATATCGACCAGGCGTTTCCTTATAGATCAAACAACGAGACACTTAAATTCCCGCGTCATTGTCCACACACCACGCTGTCAGCGGAGTCACAGCGCTTTGATTCCTTGCGACATAATCCGCACAAAAATCAGAAGGTAGAAGACGCTGTCGTCGAGGGCGTTTCATTACACGGTCAACGAAAGCTAGCGATGCTTAATAGGCCATCGATTGAATTACATTCGGGACTTTCAGTCTAACCTACGGTGAGACGCTATGAATAAAATGTAAAGGCGGAAAAATTGTCTGTACCACATTACGAGAGCGAGTTCAAATTCTTCATTTCAAAAGTTGACACTGAAGTTAATCTATTCCTCCAGAATTGTTATTTAACTTATTTCTGGCGCTCTATCGTTATTCGGTAAATACGGATTTCGGTTCTATTTTCCCTGTCTTATTTTATTACCATTATCATGCATGCTTTCTTATGTTTAATAAGATAGTGTTCAATGCATTATTTCAAATTGGCTAATATTGCGCAATATATCGTAATATTTAACAATAAGTTAATATTCATTTTTATAGGATTCGGTAGTTCATTTAATCTTTCATTATATGAGCTACCCTTTAAGTGACCACTAAATACTTCTTATATTTAATGTATACATATTTAATTACGTTGTACTCCACGCATTTTTAATACTTAAGAATTCTTACATTGTCATTTTGTAATATCTTAATTAACTTTTTCACATATTAACAGACAATTGCGTGGAACTGTCAGTTCTTTTAATCGCGTATTTTTGATATAACTCCACATTCGCTGCTACAGTTGCAATTTACATAAGGGATCAACTATATTGGGCATAGTTTATCAATTGGCGTTAGTTTGTAACTTAACCATATTGTTGTATTCTTTTCTTTTATTATTTTTATATTAATTAGCTTGGAAGTGGATTTACCTGATAGTTTTACAACCGAAACGTGTTGCTTGTGCGATTAAATATCAGTAAAATAATATTTTGAGACTCTAATAAATATATATGACTTATACGCACCGATGGTTAATGTTATATAATTTCATTTTTCAATTGACAACTGGCAAACATTTAGTTTATTCTATCAACTCTTATATGTGAAACCTGTGGTCGCAAAGGGCGCTAAACGTATGTTGTCAAAATGGAGATGACAGAAGTTTGTTCAGTAATTAAGTTTTCTGATTTGGAAGGTTTGTCGGCGACGAAAATACATGAAAAATTACAAAAGTGTTGAAGGAATCTACACCATCGTTTACCACCGTTTCAAAGTGGACTACAGGGTTTAAACGTGACTGTACCAGCGTGGACGCCCAAAAAGCGTTACAACTACAGAAATGGTACAAAATACATGGTATGGTCCTTGCAGACAAGTGATTGAAGGTTGCTGAGTTAACTAAGTCTGGCAGCATTTCAACTGAATGCGTTTATTATATTTTAACTTAAGATTTGACAATGAAAAAACTCTGCGCAAGGTGGGTGGCACATTTGTTGACCGTCGATCACAAACGCATTCAACTGCAAATATCGCAGAATTGTTTGGACCGTTTCAGCAGGGATATGAAAAATTTTTTACAGCGATGTGTAACCATAGATGAAATTTGGATACATCACCATATACTGGAGACAAAACAGTAGTAGAGGCAGTTTCGAAGAAGGCTAGGTCGGTTGCATCGGCTGGTAAGGTTGTGGCGTCGGTATTTTGGATTCAAGCGGAATACTTTTAATTGATTACTTGCAAAACGGTCAAACCGTTACTGGAACATATTATGCAAGCCTTCTAGACAAATTAGATAAAAATATCAAGTAAAAATAATAAAATCCAATCTAGTTTTCCCAAAAATATTTAATATCAAATGCTACATATCTTTCGATCCTTAAAGCTTAGACCACCATCACGGAAAAAATTAAATAAAAATTAATACAAATCGTTGTAAAAATAGAAATTACTACATACTAGTTTCCCTGATGATGGTCCAAGATTTAAAGACCAAAACATATTAGGATTCGACATTAAAATATTTTTGGGAAAGTTAGGTTGTATTTTATTATTTTTACTTGATATGATTTCGTTTTTCATTAATGTTTATGCATTTTAATAAACAAAACCACCTAGTTTATCGCAAAACAAAATGCTTTATCATTAGGACAATGTACCACATCAATTAAATTAAGCGAATTGAGGTATGAATTGTTGGAACATCCGCCCTATCCTCCGGATTTAGCAGATTTCCACCTTTTTCTAAATTAAAAAAAATTGTGGTTGGAAGGCATTTCAAAACAAACGAAGAAGTAATTGCAGCAGTGAACACCTATTTTGGGAAGCTTCCGAAAGATCATTACAAGAAAGGACTATAATTACAAGAAAAACGTTGAACCGAGTGTATTACTGTTTTAGGAAATTATATTGAAAAATAAAATGATTTTACGATTATAAATATATTTTGCATTTTCATTATGAGAATTTTTCAAATTTTCCTCGTATGTATATAATTTGAATCATTTAAATATTCAATAATTAATTGGGCTACTAAAACTAAAAGTTGAGTTGGTGCATTAATAATCAAAAATACCATAGAAGCAACTTAGAAAAGCAGCGAAGTTTAAAAAGTAGCATAACACGCATTTTTGCCGAAAATGTAATTTGAAGGAATTTTATAAATCACAGTAGACATTTTTAAATTTCACATTATCATTTTTAATCTTTAACTTTTCAGAAACTTACTTTTGGTTATAGTCTTTAACTTTTCAGAAACTTACTTTTGGTTATAGTCGCTTGAAATCTTAAATAAGATAACTATTGTTTTTTGAATGTTGGAAAACACCATTAATCACAAATCACAACAAATGTGTATTTTAACAATACAAACATGTCACGAGGATTACAAATTTTTTCTGAATTGTATTTCGCGGGATCTGCTATTTTTGATTATTGTAGGCGCAAAGTGTTGGTAGCGTCGAGCCGACTGCGTCGATACGCGTTGTGTTTAAAATTAGCCAAAATTCATGTAAGGTTTATTCAGAGAAGCTACATATAATGCATACTGAAACAGTATCGAATTCGCAATTTTAGGATAGTGTTATTAAAAAAATTATAATATGCCATCGTGTGCCTCAACATCACCAAGTAAGTACCATATATTTGTTTGGTTTGATTTCAACGCTTCTATTTTAAAAATTCGAACAATTACTATTAAGGAATTTTTGCCTGAAATTTTAAGCTTTTAAAATAGGGCAATACAAAGAATTTATCCGACATATTCATGATGACGTAGTCAAAAATAACTATTGGTATAGATGTAAACATAGTTGTTTTGATCAGAAATTCTGCTCTAAGAATAATCAAAATTTTAATCTCGCTAACGTTTATTTATTAATTTATGTGTTAATAGATATTTGGTTTATTTTACTATTTTTAATAGAAAATATTTTTAAATTGTGAAAAAATTCAGCTATGGATACTGTATATCCCGAACCCATGTCAAGGCTGCATCGACGGGTTGTTCCAAAAAGACGGCGTGGTTCTTCAGTGCGGTACCGAACTCAACCAGTTACATTTGCAGAAATACAGGTACGTTTTATTTTTGAAGCTTTTACTGATTTTTCTCCTCATAATAACAATAATCAAAACTGTTTTCCTCTTTCCTTTTAAGGTTATGCACCGATCTTCAATTTTTCAAATTTGTGCAAAACGTTTCATTCATTATTTGCTACGAATTGCCTGAAATGACCTATAGTTTCAGAATAATACTCAAAATAGCATCTCCATAAAATTTGAAGAAAATGAAACATAAAAGTCAAAATAAAACTTTTCTTTGAATAGCTTCCTAGAGCATTTTAAGACTTGGCATGCTCTGACTCACACAATATAAAGGAACACAATTTAATATGCTTAAAAAATTATGGTCACCCAAATACCACGTTTAAAAGTCACAATTTTCCATCGGTCATTGTCAAGTTAGTTTAAATTAAACAGCATGCCACGTGATCAGTCATTTACCTAGGATTTGAGTGGAAATTGTATAGAAGTTCTTAGGCTTCGTACCTACACAATTTGACGTGGAGTAAAATTATTTCAAATTGCAAATCAGCAAAACAAAATATTTATGGCATTGCCGCAGACAACTAATAAATAAAAAACATTTGTTTTCACCTGCACTTAATCTAGTGTGCTTGCAATTAAAAATTTCGACATGACTGATGAGATGTCCTAAGAAAAAATTACCATTCCAAATTTTAGTACATGAATAAAATATTTAATTAACTGTTTGTCGGATCAATTTAATTATTATAATCGATAATTTAATTAATCAATTTATTTATAGGTGTAAGTTGCAGATTCTTTATCACGTCGCGAATTAATTAACCGATTATTTATTGATGAGTCAGTTAATTAGATAGCTGTTGTTAGGTTATCGATTGCTTATTAATCGAATTATTTGATTGCAAAAATTGTTTATTATCTAATTTAGGCAAATACATTTTATTAAAAATAATAAAATTCAAAGATGTGACTTTGGTGCCGCACCCAAAGTTTGCAAGGCCCCTGGCTAAAGTTATATTAAAATAATTTTTCCACTTCGTGTACAACTTAAAAGAAAGTGCTTACATAACCTTTGTTTTAATATTTTTGTATCAGTAATAATGCGGTTTTAGGGAATAAAATTATAGAACATAGGGGCAGGGACTAGGCAACCCACAATGCGATAATTGAATCTTGTTAATTTTTAATAGATGCAATTAAAACTTAAAAAAATGTATAGGAAGTAGTGGGGTAGTATGAGTCTTGAAAAAATTATAGAGCAAGGGACTGGGGCTAGGCAACCCACAATGCGATAATTGAATCTTGATAATTTTTAGGAGATGCAATTAAAACTTTAAAAAAATGAATAGAACGCAGTAGGGTAGTCTGATTCTTGAAAAAAGTTTTTTTTCCACATTTTGTAATTAATTACGGAAGCGTAAGATTAATGAGTTACCTAATCCCTGCCCTTGTGCTTTTAACCCCTAAAGTTGCTCAATTTGAATGGAACAAACAAATTAGTAACTATGGCCATATTTCGTATATCGAATTTAGAGGAAGAAAACTAACCCCAAAAATTTTAAAATCACCATAAATAAGGACCAGCGTTTCAAATTGCACTGTCACTTAAACATTTTTTTGAGCACCAGCAAATAATCAATATTTTTTATTAGTTTATTAAAACTGTAAGCTACCATATTTTGGTAGCCTTAATACACGAGGTATCACAATTAAATAACGAGCTCGACAAGTTCTCTTCCGCTGAGTCATCGCCTAGCAAGAGTAGCTAGGCATGTTACGTATGAAGCTTCAACTGTCAGCAGTTAAATTTTACAATTGTTATTTTAATTAATAATTGAATTACTGAGGTCAAGAAATAAAGAATACTAATAAAACGCATTAAAAATCCAAATTGACCAACCATGATGGCGGCGTTAGTATACTCTGAGCATGTCTTAACAGCGTCAAATTAAAAAACTTTAATATGAAATAAGCAGCAATATACATTATAATGTGTACACCCTCCCTACTCACTTCCTTTTGCGCCATGAGACATTTCCCAAGATCAAAAACAACCTTAAGAGGACTCGTTTTGCAAGCGTTCATGATGTAAAGAAGAAAACTGACGCTTGATCAGATATCACACTGTTTCCATCAAATTTGATGGGGATGTCATATAGTTACGTCTTTCCATTAATATAATTTTATAATTAAAGCAGTTTCGTTATTTAATTGTCATATCGCGTATGATTCCATTCAAATAAAAAACGTTATAGGTCTGTATAAAAGATAAACAGTTATTTTCAACACAATTTATGGTAGCTAGAAAGATCCAAAATTTCTTAGACTTTTGGTATGTCTTCTCCAAACGACCAAACTATAAGGGGGGAAATACGGACTATACTACTACACGCGGAGACTCTCATTGCAGCCAGTATGCTAAGGTATGAGTTATATGTTGGTTGTTATTCTCGCCACCACATCCATGCAAATCATCGAATCGTAGTAATGGACTAGTCGAAGTTAGCTTTTTATAAGGCAAAACGTTTTGGTTGACTTTTATTCCAAACAAAAAAACTAAGGCGCTGTAGTTACAATATTATTGATGAAAAAATCTGATGTGAGACAACACGAGTTTCTCTTGCCCATTTTAAAATTTACATGATATTTTTGACGTTAGTTACTGTCCTATACACATAAACTGAAAACACTAAAATTAATTTAAAAGCATAAATACCTAGTCCTGCCAAAAATATCGATACAAGTGTAAACGCGGCTTTAGCGGCTGATAACCTGAACGCAACCAAATGTAATGTTAGCTGTTTTGACTGTTGACATGTATTCTACAAAGGCGCCAAACCATTTCAGTATAGCTTGAACCGTCATAATGGAATGGTTAGACAAAGAGAAGAGTATTGCTGTTATTTGCTCTTCATAAGTGTGGAATAGAAGGAACTCGTATTTTTAATTTATTCAAACCGTTGAATATTACGCGTGTTTTTGTGTATCGTACTGTTAAGTTGTTTGCTGATACTGGAAATATAAACGACCGTAAAAGATCCGACTGGCCTCGCACGGCTTGTATGGCCACAGGTCATCAGTGCTGTGAGGTTGAAAATAAATCAAAATCCTGTTCGCAAATAAAAAATCATGGCTCGTGAAATGGGTACAACGCCGAGAAGCATGAGCCGCATCATTAAACAAGCTTTGGAACTTGGCGCTTTCAAACCACAAACAGGACAGCGCCTTACCGTTGAATTAAAAAAATTGGAAAAAATCAAGACACCTGCTGTCGCTGTACTGTAAAGAGCATTATAAAAAAATCCTATTTACCGCGGAGGAAACTTTTAAAAAGCAAAATGATAGGGTATATTCACCGTTCTCCAAGGAAGCCAGTGAACTGGTGCCAAGGATTGAACGTGCTCATTATCCCGCCTCAGTGATAGTTTGGTGGGGAGTATCCTATGATGGCGTCACTTCCTTACATTGTTGTGAACAGGATATTAAAACAGCCGCAAAAACTATCAACTAGACATTTTAAGGGAGGTAGTGGAGCTCTTGAACCAAACCATGTTCCACAACAAACCATGAATATTTCAACAAGACTCTTTATTAGTACTGACTATTTACTGTCAGCTATATTATATTTTATTTTTGGTATATGAGCAGGAATAATTGGATCTTCAATAAGATTAATTATTCGATTAGAACATAGAACCTTAAGCCCTTTAATTGAAAACAGTCAAACTTATAAACTTTAATTACTCTACATGCTTTACTAATAATTTTTTTTATAATTAGCTCAGACCTTAATCCGCTCGACTACAAATTGTGGTCAGTTTTAGAGAGCATGGTCTGTACAAGACGCCACCCCAACCTGGAGTTATTGAAGCAGACGTTGGTAGAAGCTGTGGACCATTTTCCCATGGATATCGTCCGTACAGCGATCGATGAGTGGCCTAACATACTTCGGCGCTATATTAAGGCAAATGACGGCCATTTAGAATATTTTTTTATATTTTGTAGATTACCATTACCACAATAAATTGTGAAAAACTTATTCAAATCCAACCAGTAGTTTCATTTTTGTAAATAAAAAATCTTGCATCAATGTTTATGGCAGAACTAGGTTTCATCCATTTATAATTTATAATTTAGAAAGTAAAAAAGTTTTCCGTTATTCTTTACTTAAATATACAGAAAAATCTGGTTTGAGACAACACACGATTCTCTCTTACCCCTTTTAAATTTAATTTGAAGTTATTTACCTATAAACCTATACTGAAAACTGTAAAAATAATTTAAAGGTACAAATAATTCATCCATTTATAATTTTCTATATACATGTACTAAGACTTTTATAATTAAATTTTAAGCTAATTTAGAACAAAAATAACTTATAAATTTAAAAAAGTAATTAGGAATGTGAATAATACACACAGATCATTAAAACATAGGATAAGTGCAACGGTCACAGGCCTCTGCACCCAAGGGAAGCGGGTACAAACCCGATCGAGGTCAGTAAATTTTTCAGCGGAGAAAAATTTAAAAAACACGCCTTCTTCTCGGGTAAGGAAATAAAATCGTAGGTCCCGTGTCAATGTTTTGTTTAGCACGTTAAAAGTCCCTACTGGTGGTAGAACTCCTCTAGATTCGGCAAAATTCTAGTAGACATGGCGAAATGGCTATGTCACAGTTCTAGTCCAAGAGGACCAAAAGAAATTCCGCATCCTGATCCCTCAGCCACAAAAACGAACACCCATCCAATTAACTTGCCACGTGAAAACTACTTAACTTCGCAGGTTTTCTTCGATAACTCGCTTCATCGAATTTCTCAGAGAAACCGATTAGTTCGCGTAAAATAGCATTATATGTGTACGAAATGTGGTAAATTATAAAAAAAATCGTTAAAGCCGTTTTCGAGAAAATCGCAAAAAACCTAAACATCTCAAGAATAAGGTGACACTTCCAGTCATTCGATTTTAACAAAATTCTTACTAAGACGCGTGAAGAAGGTAATAAACTCAAATATAAAGTTTCACTTTTCTTCGGCGTTTAGTTTTCGAGATACATTGACTACACACGTACATTTTATACAGGCCAATTTCTAAATATGTATTTTTGGACTCGGGGGACCTGAAAACGTATATTTCTGCTAAAAACATAATTTTATCTATACTATATTTCATATAGGTAAGAGAGTGTAAAAATAATATGGTGATATCTAACGTGCATCGTAAGTCTCTGTTACTTAATCCATAGAAACGGACTGTACTTGTTTTAAATCATTACACAAACACCGGCATTAGGTTTTTCTTTCATTAATGCATGATAAGCTTTTGCCCTAGTTTTTTGAGCAGTTACGTATCCAGTTTTGCATTTTTGAGTAATCTGAGTATTTTAAATTTGAGGTTTGGTTTTTTAGAGAATAGTTACAAGTGTCAGACAACGGTGAGTCAAATCTAAATTAAATTTTGTTTCAAAACTTTGCATGAATAACGTCTTCTTGAACCTATCCTCCGCGTCAAGGTTATACATTGTTTTCGGTATCCGTCTTCAATTGATTAATGCTTTAATCGAGGTATGCGATGAACTATAAGTTACCGGAACATCAAAATAATTTTCCTTTATTTAAAGGGTAATCAGGTAGAAATTTATCTGCCCATTCAAATCAGGTCACAATTGTTTCAAGAGGTAATTGTTTGCTATAACAGTATCTTTTGTATTCGTTAAGCTTCTGTTATTATTGAGGGTCAAACCAGAAATTAGATTGATCTAGGTAAACGATAAACAATTTAATCGAAAACAATGAACATACATATAAATTACAAAATAAGTAAAATTAAATTCTGATCTTACAATTAATAAAATTAAAAACTTCAAGTCGTGTTTTTATTTTACTGCGACGTGCAAACTATTTGCACTTTAAACATTTGTTAACTTAATTCGCCATCTCAGGTTAAACATATAAATTTTAGGATATTAGCCACAATTCTCTTGTTATGGCAATTAAATTTTTAAAACTTCATCTACGTGAGAAATGTTCGTTCTAGATTCTTGATATTGGATTATTTAAAACACTTGACCAATATCGAGGGATTGGAATCTGAGATTATTTTCTCTCTTCGACGGTGGAGACGTGTTCTGCGTAGTTATAAATGAAGTACATTTTTCTTACTTGCAAAAGGTCCTTGTTCGTCACGGTTTATATGTGTATTTGGTTCATTGTTGGCTTAACCATAAAATTTGTCTTGGAATGCTTTTCGAACAACTAACACTTCGGACGGGAACTCAGCACAAGACAAAAATTTATAGGTGTTAGTTCTTTTATAGTCCATTTGCATTGTCATCACAACTGTCTTCCTTTGGTTAGTTTAACCAATCACTTTTATTTGACTTGAACAGGCATCTATTGCGCTTTATTTAAAATCCCTTACGATTTGCACATTTGCATTGCTTAACTTGAATTTTTTTTTCGGGTAATATCACCGTGGCATTTTAAATATTCTTTAAATTGTCTATAGGAAGTGGTTTCCTGTGTTGGCACTTACTTAAATGTGTAAATTATAACATTAACATTTTTTAAGAAAATATATTTACGAGGCGCGTCGAAGAACGAAGAACCGAATGCGCAGATGACGCGAATGTGATAGCGTCACTTATAGTTTATTAATAAATCTTTTGTGTAACAGTTCTGTGAATTTTATTGTTTAACAACGGTGGTTTGATTTACTGTATCAAATGAAAAGGGACATTAAAATATAAAATTCCTCTGACTGCGAAGTGCAACAAGGTCGACCATAAATGCAGAATTATACTGCGAAACTGTAAAAAACTACGTGGTGCAACTCAGAGCCGACGATGTAGGTTAATGACTGCTGGTGTTGTTTTGCACGACAATGCTTGGCCACATATCACCATTTTTGAACATCCGCCATACAGTTCCGACTTAGCTCTAAGCGATTTTCATTTGTTTCTTCATCTAAAGCAATTTATGGCTGGTCCGAGTCTAGGGAGTAACCAAGGAGCAAAAGGAGCTGTGCAGAAATGATTCGACCGCCGTGAGTTTCTTCGACGAAGGACAACCAAAATTGGTGTTGCGATACGATAAATGCCTCAATAATTATGGCGACTACCTAGAAAAATAGTGTATGCAAGTAACTTCACTGCAATGCCATACCTTTGGTTGTTTCTGAAAGCACCACGAACATGCTGTGCTTTGGTATCCTTACAACCCTTGGCTTATTTATTTGAAAAACAAATTCCTCTTGCCTTTAGCGAAAACGTTTTTTGAAATCGCGCAATATCCAAGTTCGCTTCCTAGATGCCGGCAAGATGGATGGAAGTCGAGGTGTAAAGCGTTTTTGTCGCTATATCTACGAAGTAAACAAAGCATAGAAAATTGAATTACCATTAAAATAAGACACCTTTCTTTAAAAATATTTTTCACGTAAGAAATTTCTTACTTTGTTCTCTTTTGCACCGTCAACGCAATTTTTCCTTAATCCTTGACTGTATTCAACAACACTGACATTATCAAGATTCATGATTGATTTTCTTAGTTTAATAATTATAAATAAATTGCATGTGTGAAATGATTTCCTATTTATAAGTTAGAATAACCGATAATGGTATTTACTAACAATAAGTCCAACATATTTTTGACTCAGCCGAAAAATTATTTATAAACATTTTGAATAAGGTCTTGGGTAATAGAGTTCACCTCTTAAAATCATTTTTGCTTTAAGATTTCAACGCGTTTTATAAATTACTACCATAGATATATTGTTTTAAATACTCCCACAACAAGAAGTTTATCAGGATCAAATTTGGTCTATAACGACCTATCTGTCTGTTCGAAAAACTCATCAATTTTGTTATGTGTACAAGACATCCGTTTTGTTGAAAAATTACAGCTTCTAAGTTGGATTCCCCTCCTTTGCATGCAACGAAAATCCTGAATTAATTCTAAATAAGTATTTTTATTAATATTCTTGTTAAAAACTACGGGCCGATGATTTTTACATGTATACCAGGGCCGCTCCTTTAATTTCGGGATAGAAGAAAACGAACAAACCTTAGAATTAAAAAATCGCTTTATTTTTTTTCAAAATATTCTCCTTTACACTCTATATTTTTTCATGCGACTGAACCAATTGTCATAACATTCTTTCTACTCTGAAGTCGGCATGCCTAAAATTCCATTCTTGAACGCTTCAACAGCGTCTGCTATTTTTTCGCATTTCAGACAAAATATGGTAAATAGATGGTTGTATACAACTTAGAATTTACACTTTTACGGCATTTTAAAGGTATAGTAGCCATATGACCAGTTTTTGATACAAAACAAGCGATCATTTGTTTGGAAACACGGGGAGCACGAACAGCTTTGATTGGATTTGCTTCATTTTGCAACCCCCAAACCGTCAACTGTTGTTTCGTTTCAAGCTCATAGGTATATATCCAACTTTCATCACCACTGACAACGTCTCATACCAAATTTGATGTACCTGAGTTGAACCGTTTAAGTGTTTCTCGGCACCATTTGACATGATCCTATTTTTCGGCCTCGATCAAATCATGGGTAATCCATCGTGAACATAATTTTTTTACACCTAAGTGCTTATGTAAAATTTGATTTATTTGCTTCATTTTGATGCCTCAGGATGACTGAATTTCCCTATAAGTTATATGACGGTCTGTATTTATCATTTCTTGTACGGCAACGATGTTTCTGCTGTTTGGATCTCCTTGGCCGACCTTCAGGAATTTCATCACTGAGGTTACTATGACCAAATTTAAATTCCTGATACCTCTCGAACACAAATGTTCTTGGTGGTTGTTAGTTTGTTTTTGTGGCCGAGGGATCGGGATGCGGAATTTTCCTTGGCCCTCTTGGACTAGAACTATTATACAGCCATTTTGCCATGCCTACTAGAATTTTGCCGAATCTGGAGGAGTTCCACCGCTAGTAGGGTTTTTTAACGTACCAAACATCACATTGACGCGGGACCTGCGATTTTACTTCCTTATCCGAGAAGTAGGCATGTTTTTTAAATTTTTCTCCGCTGAAAAATTTACCGTACTCGATCGGGTTTGAACCCGCGTCCTTTAGGTGTAGAGGCAAACATGCTAACCGCTACATCAGTCGGGGCCAGTATTCTTAATGGTACTTCATCACCAAAAGCAGTTTTTCGACCAGCAATTCACTCCTTTTCACTTTTTTCAATCGACAATGAAACAAAATCATTGCTCGAAAATGTTTACGATTTAAATCCATGTTTTTTCTACGTTTTGTTTACTTTAAAATTATTCTGAAATAGAACGGCTCTATATAAATCCTTTCCGTTACAGTTGTTTGACAGTAGAAATGTTAAACTTTATAGATTTTGTACGATAATTGTGCTGCGAACTGCAGTGTTGCCACATCTCGAAATTTAAGCAGCATCCCTCGTAATACCATATCATATATTAACTTTCAAAAATATAAATAGTTTGCCAATTCTGCAACCGACAAAAGTTATAAATTATATAATAAATAAATAAGTAAGCACTGTTATAAATAAATAGTGTTTAACTCATTTCATTGTAATATGAAGAGATTGTAAAGCATCATAAATAATAATAAACAATTACATTTCCGAAAATATTCTTTTACTAAGAAATTTATAGTTAACTACAAAAATAGAAACCGTAAAACTTGTTTTTTAAAAGTGGTATAAATATTTTTCTGCAAGTAATGTGAAGTGTTTGAGTCCAAGGCATATGATAAATATTTTAGTTTGTATTTTTGACAATTAATTAAGGCATTCTTAGTGCGAATATTTTGCAAGGCAGTACTATCTAATAAATTGAGTAAAGTATTTATTTAATCACAATGAAATGAGTGATAACCTTTTCTAAAGTAGGCATAGTATAAGATACAACTCATGAGTTAGCCATTAAAAAGGATAATTGCCAAATGTATATTTGAATTAATCATATATTTATTAATCAAGGATGTTAGATTTGTAATTGGTGTAAATAGGCCTTAATAATTAATATTAAAAATAACATGTTTATTAAAATCATGATCTTAAAATCCTCTTGTAATTGTGACACCTATGGTAAAATAACTTGGATAATATTAAGTATCCAGGTTAGGCAATGGTGTATGTTTGGTTGCCTATATAGTTATCATCAGATATTGTTGATTAAATCGTACAACATACACATTAAAAGCAAAATTATTCTATTTGGCGAGACTAAAACGGAATGTTTATCCAGTATAAGGGAATGTACGTAGCCAGTTAGCGTTAACTGAACAAAAATCTGTTTTTAAACTGTCATTTATAGGCTGTAGTACAAGTGAAAACTTCTTTATCCAAGTTTTTTGGTTTAAAAGGTAATAATTTAACACTATTGCGGTGTTTATAATTCTATAAAAATGGATAAAATTGAAATGAGAGCTGCATAAGGATATGCCTTCAGTGTTAGGTGACATTTTGGCTTCATATCAGGTTATTAAAAATTGATCACGAGAACTTTAACTTTGGAAGGCTCTTGTAAACACGCACCATATACGTGCTTAGTAATTCAAGGATTACAATCAGATTTATAACCAAGACGTGGCTTTTTCGTAGGCAGCGTTGAAACACCTTTGCACGTCCTTCAGAAGCTCATTTGACAAGTTACCGCTAAGGCTAATTTGCCGATAACTAATAAGAATCCAGACGAATTTATACAAACAGTTATAACGGTAAATGAAACCTGGGTTCCTTATTTTGATACAGACTCAAAATGTCAACGTATAAAATTTGACATAAGGGTTCATCATCACGTACGAATTTCGTATCAACTCTTTAGACGGCAAGCATTTTTTAGCATTTTGAAGATGTACTTTTCATGTATTCTTTATCACAAGAGCACACCATAACAGGTAAATACGAGGGTGCTTTGAAAACTTCGCAAAATGAAAGGGAAAATGAGAAAGTTTGTTTTTGAAATATGTTTTATTTTTCTACATAATCACCTTTAAGTTGAATACACTTAATCCAACGATGTTCCAAAGCCATTAATCCATCACGAAAGTGCGATTCTTCAAGTTTTCTAAAATAGTCTCGACAGCTGCTTTTATTCTTCGTCCGTGGAAAATCTTTGTCCCCCGAGGTAAATTTTTAATCGTGGGAATGAATGGAAGTCAGATGCAGCCAAGTCAAACGAATAAGGTGGATGTTGCAACAGATCGTACTTCAGTTCATTCAAGTTTCACATTGCTACCAGACTTGTATGCGGACGCCAATTTTCCTGATGGAAAATGATCTTTTCCTTACGCAAGTCAGGTCTTTTTTCATGATTTTTTTTATCCAGTTGGTGTAGAAGTTTAGTGTAATTTTCACCGTTTATTGTTTGGTCCTTAGGAAGATAGTCAATTAGTAATAGTCCCTTGGCATCCCAAAAGACTGACGCCAAATTTTTCCAGCTAATTTCACGGATATTGCTTCCTTTGATGGTGTAGAACCCCTATGTCTTCATTGTTTTGATTGGTGCTTGGTCTCAGGGGTATAATAGTGGACTAAAGTTTCATCTTTTGTAACAAATCGTCGGACGAAATCGGTTTCATTCGAGTTAAAACGGTCTAGACTCTCTTAATAAATTCTCATTCTCTGAAGGTTTTGATCCATTGTCAATATGCGCGGCACCCATTTTGCGCAAAGCCTTTTGATCCCTAATTCCACAGTTAGGATATGAAATGTTCTTTTATCTGAGATGCCTATATCCTTAGTAATTTCGGAGACCTTTAATCGACGATTCTGCATAACCTTATTGTGGACTTTTTCGACGATTTCAGGCCATGTTTAAATTCCGTCATCCACTTATGCACAGTGGTAAATGGTGGACCAGAGTCTCCTAAAGTATCCTGCATATCTTTATGAATTTCTGTTGCCTTTCAACCTTTTTTTACAAAATATTTGATAACAGCACGCGTTTCAGTTTTATCCATTTTACAACACTTGCACAACTAGCTTTATTCAAAGCGACTCCAAATTGATGCTATATGACAGAACAATATCATATTTAACATTTGTGCGCTTGACAGTTGGTGCCAACTATTGCGTATTTCTACTCGAACTGCTTCATTTCGCGAAGTTTTCAAAGCATCCTCGTATTACGCAGGATTAATGTCAGAAGTTCCTGAAGAATTAAAGAAAAGGACGAGGAAGGTTGAGTCCGTAAAAGTTGTTTTGCCATGACTGCTATTGATAATGCTGGTTTTGAAATCTGGGAACAATATCTTTATTCTACAGATCTCGCCGTTAATGATTACTACATATCTCTAAATTAGAAGAACATTTTTGGCAACCCATTTGACTTGCAAAGCGAGATATATAATTTTTTGCCTAAGGGAATTAAGAATTGTATTAATCTATTAGGGAATTGTGTTAGAAAATGAAATGGTTTCAGATTTCACACATGTTTTCTTCTATGTTGAGGATAATGTGGCGAATGATCTCCAGAACAGTATATGAATAACAACATTAAGAACAACTGATTTTATGACTTGTAGGATTATTTCCTTCAAGGACTATATCAAGGGTAACATAAAACACTTTAAATCAAAATACATATAATTTTGTATGTATGCCAAATTTCAAGTATCTATTAATCCAAAAGTGTTCTAAAAAAAGTTAGTAGATATACAAACAGATTACAATTGTATGAAATCATTGTTATAAGATTAGTGGCACCAAACAGTAACGAATAAATTTCAGTTGCAGCTGAATCAAGACGGAAGTTTAATATTTGTTGTATTTCAGAAGAGTACAATTTTAATCTAATTGTAAGCCATTGATAGATTTCCAAGCAAATTGTTATATTTTTAATTATATTATTTGTTGTGGTTTAAAATAATAAACACGTTAGCATTTCCTTTTAAAATTAATGGAAAAAGCTACAAAAATTTAATCTCATTGCAGACTTAAATATACAGTAACCTCGTGTCACTATGATCTTTATATACAAAAATATAGGATATATTAAAAGGAAAACTTAGAAGAGTTGCCAATGTAAACATGCCAATCAAGATATTTATTTATCTTCAGAATCGTCATCATTTATTTAAATTCAAAAATATTAACTACCCATGAAACGTTACGCTTTTTGTTTGTATAATATCTCCGTTATACTGTGTGGTCATTAAAAGTTTCCCAAAAAGAATTATGTTCTACTGCTACTTTAATCTTAATTCTCTTCTAAATTTAACAGTTTTGTGCCCTTATTTTATTTAATGTAGATCTCTTTAAGATTACATTGCTATATTATTGCAAAATTAAAGAAATGTTGCTGCCGCGATCTTCAATTATAGAAGTAAATACATTCAGATATTAATATATAATGGTGTAATTATATATTGTAATGGAACACCATTTTAATATAAACATTTTCCAATTTGTAATTCATTTACAATATTGTATTCAACAAACACTGAACAATTGTATTTTTACATGCCTTCAGCTATCCTTAACTCATTCTTAACCCTGATAGCTCTAACCAAAAAAACTTACGTTGGATGCCGAATGTGGTATAGATTTACCTTAGTACATTTCGGTGATCATTGTTTTATTAGTTCGTCTCAAAGGTAGTTTAAGGTATACAGGGTGTCCGCGATATAAGCACATTACTTTACCAGCTTATAAAATGGGTCTAAATTGTATAGTTTTCGAAATATTTGCAATTCAGGTTTTCAGCCCGCCCCTGCTTTTTAATTTGGTCTACTGTATTGATTAAGAAATGGCCGGTCAACTTTAAGTAGAGCCGAAGCCGAACGAACGGCTTCGGTATGACGCATACAATTTCATTATTGGAATGTTCCCAGATGTTATTAAGAATACCCACTAATTATCGTTTAAAATTGAAATTAGAAATTTTAGGGTGTGTTAACTGTGAAGTTTATAAAATCTATAAATAAAAATGACATTTTTATTTAATAGATATCATTTTTAATATGTATTATTGAATACAGACACGTTTTTTTAAATAACTTTCACTTCTTCATATTATTAATATTTGCACTCCTCTGTTTTGTGTATAATTTAAATTTTGTGAAAATAGTTAAATATCTAACGCTGAAGAATTTCATTAAAATTTTGCGTAATTTATATTCATTAGAAACTATGTTCATACAAATTAATGTAAATAAAGCGGATGTCGATTTAAGATATTTATCAAATAAGTTAAAATAATTAATGCCTAAATAATTATAATTAATAAGCAGTAGTACCACATACAAGCAAACTTAGATGATTTAAAGAAATATTAAAAGAGCTGCCGACTTTGACTCGAGGAAATAGTCTAATAATAAAGGTTACATGATATTTTGTCAAAAAAAGTCATATTTAGGTTTTTAAATACGTTTCATGGTAAAGGTTATTCCATGATATATTTTTACACGAACATTTGCGAAAACCTTTTTTTACGTTAGATTAAAAATTCATAGAGATTTATGTTCACAACGGGCTTAGGTACACGAGTGTTAAATAATGATTTTTATATTGCGGACACGCTGTAGTTTTAGACTTAGTTTTTATGCAATACGCTTTATTAAAAAACTGGTGCAAGGTCACAAGAAACGACATTCTATTTAATATATGTAGTATAATACATGGCCATGCACAAGTATTACAAATTACTTCATGTCGTTTACACTGGTTACAAATTTTACTTTTTCTTACCCTATATGAAATATAGGTAAAAGAGAAAGTATTATTTTCAAATAATATAATGAGAAATTGGGCGTATTCATAATTAATCTAATAATTTAAAATGTCTTCACCCAAATTTATATTTTTTATTTTAATTTGACAATT
>JAHWXV010201465.1:0-12860 GCA_024586415.1 Phrixothrix hirtus | reverse complement strand
CGATCTAGTGGTTTCAATCCCCCAGGTGACTTTTGCTGCTCTAATTAGTACACACAAAATAGTTTTTGCGCGTTCCGTAACTTGCCGCACATGCTGTTCATTGTGTGTTCATTAAAATATATTTGGCAATCATTTTCTTCAACCAGCAATACTCCTTGTCGAGTCTAGATTTCTTCGCTGTTGTTGCAGTTAACTCGAAGCCTTTCCTTCTTTGGAAAAACACCTAAATATTGATTAATCTCTGAGCTAATTTCCACGTGATTATTTTCTACAATAGGCATAGTATATAAACGATCATTAAAGTTGCCATTTTGAATAATTTGTTGCTCGCAAGTTGAGTTAAATATTGTTGTTAGTTCGTTTGAGCCCTGATAAATTTTACTCTGAATACACATATCGGTCAGAAGCCTTATCTCATTTAATTTAGATTTTGAGAAATATCTTACATTAGGGATAATTGTTGCAAATGTTAACCTATTCTTAGTGGGCAATGGTCTTAAATAATGTAAATTATATTCAACATCAAAGTTGATAGGTATTGAAATAATAGTAATTTATTTAACGAGGCTGAAATGTAACACATTGATTGCCGCTGTTGATTTCATAGCTGAGGCGAGCGCAGCGACGCCAAGGCTATGAAAATCAACCAACGCTGTTAATGTGCTTTTCTACCGAGTTAAATACACAATTTTTTCGCCGATAAATTAAAACTTTTAATCTACATAATATAGTTTCTTATTTTCCATGTTTTTTAATTAACATACATAAATATTGTAATCATAGTCACCAGGTTGCTAATTTTATTTTACGACTACTACGTTAAAGTAAACTTAACGTTTATCATATATTACTTGTTGCATGTGTTAATTGTTGTAAATTATTAAATAAATAAATAATTAAGTATAATACATGTATTAGAGTGTGTTTTTTTTCTATAACTATGTATCTATCATTTATTAGATTAAAGTGTGCACCAAGCTTGCAACAAGTACAGACGTATTTGTCCTTAGCTCATTGTTCTCTTGTAATACTGTAACTTAGGCCTCTTCAGCTTGCTGCGGTGGGTCGGTTGCAATATCAAGCACACTAGTGGTACTCGATAGTACATTAACTTTATGTGTTTGACAGTGCCCAAACTCGAATATTGAAAATGTCTCGCGTACTTAGTGACGATGAAAGATGCGCTATCCTATCCATACTAAAATCATAGGGGATTTTAGGAAACATGGGTCCGAGGATGTATGCACGTTAATAAGGAATTCAGGTATACGAAGAATTCCCGAGAATCTAAGGGAACTCATCACCGCCGACGCAGATCAAGCGGAAATCGGCCTAACAGAATTGATTGAAAAATAAGATCACCGCCGAAGAAACAGCGATGGAAGAAGGCAACGAGGTATTCACCCAGCAGAAAGGGAAGAAAAGAAAATCCTACAGTCAAACCACAGCAAAGCCGGCGAACAAGCTACCAACTAGTAACCGGTTCGAGCCACTCTCCAATAACGAAAACGCCTCGTCAAAAAAACGCAAGAGCGAGCAGGTACCGCCAATCGTTATGAACGACAAATCCAAATGGACACAAGTGCGCGAAGACCTCCTCCGCTTGGAAGTTAATATCGATGATACCAAGAACATGGCGGTTGGCATCAAACTCCACCTCCAACGGGAAGACGACCACATAAAGGATGTAAATTGCTTAAAGGAAAGGGAATTCCCTTTCCATACGTATTCATTCAACAAAGAAAAGCCTCTTCGGGTGGGCATCCGTGGCCTCCCGTAGGAAATAACTAATAAGGACATCAAAGAAAACCTCCAACGCCAAGGGATCCCCGTGCTATCGGTACGTAGCATGCACAGGGGGCCAGATAAGATCCCGATGCCACTAAACCCTGTGGAAGTGGAGAAATCTCCGGCGGGGAAGGCAATCTTCGCCATCAAAGCGGTACTTAGCCTGCACATAACAATCGAAAAGCCGCGCAGAACGAGGAATCCTGTGCGATGCCATAACTTCCAGAAATTTGGGCACACCCAACGGCGGTGCAACTCACAAACGAAATGCGTCATATGTCGCGCATTCCACGAAACAGAAAAGTGCCAGAAGAATGGCGACGAGCCCACCAAGTGCACGAACTGTGGAGGCGGGCATACAGCAATTTACCGGGGTTGTCCAAACCGCCGAAGATATTATACAGCACCGACAACAACAGTATGATCACCTGCAGCAGCACCCACAAGAAGCGGCGTATCGTACGCCGCAGCACTGAAAGGGTAGGAGCCCTGCACTGCGACGGAGATAATTTCCGAGAAGCTGTTCAGCCCGAAACAGCTGATACAGGTCGACCAAATTTTCGTGGACGCCACGAAGGAGTGTGGCACAATATCAGATGGCATAGCAAAAATAATGCTATGCCCACCAGAAATTCTAGCAATTTTAAAATAATTGCTATAGAATAGACCACGCTCCACCCACAATGGAAAGTCGGTGCACGCACCGCTGACAAAAACGCATCTTAAAAGCTAAAAAATCCCTCGGAAATATAAGAAACGATTTCTTGGGGCTTCATTATCATTGAAACATTGTCATTGTCATTAGATTACATTAAAGCATAAGTGTCAAATTTGTTATTATTTCATGGCAAGAGTGTATGCAGTTTTATTTTATTTTACCTACCTAGGCAGTTATGGGTATTTTACCAGCCTAGGATGATAAAATACCGCTTGACTGTCAAATAACTGTCAGTAAAATTAACCCTTTAGTGCCGATCAGCGAAAAAATAACTTATTCCAGAAGATTCATGTTGCAATTTACTTTTAAGATTGACGAGGTATAGGATATTTTCCTATTCTAGATCGAACGGTAATCGATTTTTGTATTGAGTAGAGATTCTCTCTAATTGGGTAAATAACTCTTCCAGTCTGATTATGTTAGGATGTAACGTATTTAGTTTGCAAAACGTGATTGAATTTTCTACATCTTGCAGAATGCTTAGGATGGCGTTATAAAGTAGAATTAATTCAATGTACAAGTCTTTGGCAAAAGTAATGTGTTCTAGCTTTAAATTTTCCTCGATCACAGCATTAGTTCATATGTTGGTGTTAGTAATTGTTTTATTGAAATTGTTTATCATTGCATGGTTAACAGAGTGTGACATACTTAACTGATTTTCTAAGTGTTTTTCATTCCTATGTAGGTGTTCTAATATTTTATTTTACCTTTTGCCATCTTCAGCATCTAAATTTCCCGTAAAAAAATTGAATATTGTGCCTAATCCGTCTGTAAGACCTCTTTTACTTCTAACCTCGTATGCTTGGACATTATTTAATTTTGATTCAATGTTAGATCTTACAAATTGTATAATTTTGTCGTGACTATGTAACTCTTTTGTAAACCCTGAATTATTAACATCTGAGTTTAAAAATATGTATTGTAACATTTAAATTTTCGTATTTTTAAATAAGTAGTTTAAATCGTAATAGTGAGCAAAGGTGCGTTTTGATTTTTCTAATCTTGCGGGGCCTAAATTTATTGGAACGATTCCGGGGTTTTCTGTGATGTTCCTTATTTGGGATCCGTACGCTGGCGTGAATGCGCTGAAAATGATTTAAATTTATACATTATTTTCTTAAGTCTTTTAATAATTTAAAAATGAATGTTTTGCTTTATATTGCCGTGTCTTTGTTTAATATTCGCGGTTTTTAGTTGAGGGTTAATGCTAGTGATTTCTTCGGACCTATATTTATTTCTAATTTTCTGTTCCTTTTGTTTATTTTTAACAAAAACTTCCCTTGAGATGCTAGGAAGTTCCTCTCTATTGACATCAATCCTTTGAATTACCTTTTCCTTATTCTGCTGCAAAGTTTCATTTATTTTTTTATACAGTATTTATATTTTATTTTTATGTTAGATAATATAATTATTGATTAACTGTTTATTAATGTCTGTGCCGAAGGGGGATCTCGCACTTAGGTGTTCCGTAATAATTTCGTTCGGTTTTAATTGGATTACTGAATGTGTCGTATTGTTATATGCTAACAAGGCATAATTTACTTTAATCTCTATGAGTTCGTTTTTATATAATTTCTGGTTATTAAAAAGTCTAATATGTTCGATCAAGGTTGAATGGAAACATTATATATTTCCGTTTGATTCTGGGTATTAAGAACTTTTAAAATGCATTTTTATTTTATGGGTTTCCAGTAATTCTTGAAATACCGAATTTTTAAATTCAACTCCATTATAATTTGTTCTGGAATGGGATGACGCGTGAAGTACTTTATAAGGCTATTTACTGTTTCTATACCTTGTGCATTTTTTGATTTATAGGTTTGCGCGTATTTCGAAAAGGAGTCGATTATCGTTAAGAATTTTGAGTTTTCGAAGGTTATGCTATCTATGTGTAAAATCTCGTAGGGTTTTAGCGCGGTAGGGGTAATATTAAACCTTAATCTTAAAGTATTCCCATCATGTTTAGTTAATTGGCAAATTTCGCAGTTATTTATATACGCCTGTATGAATTTTAGTTGATTTGGCCAGTAATAAATTTGTTTTATTCGATTAAAAGTTTGGTCTGACCCGCGGTGATTGGTCTTACCTTCATGGTAGTTCCTTATCACCTCTACGCTTTTATCTTCGTTGCTTACATCTAGTAATTCACACGCGTTTCTTGAATCTCTTTAACGTAGGTGTAGACAGTAATTTGAATATTGCAAGTCTTGAAGACATGGCTTATCATATTCTTCAAGTCTAGCCAAGATAACTTATCTCGCCCACACGCCATCTTAGGTAGTGTAATATTATTTATTTTATTCGTCTTGCAAAATTCTTTTAAATGTAATAAAGCCTAAAATACGTTTTGATTAGAAGGTTTGTTGAAGTAATCAGTTTTTGTTGTTAAATAAATAATAAATCTATTGCTTTCTCTTAAATACACTAGAATATGCAATTGGGGATTTTGATTTTTCAAAAGGTTTATATTTTCGAAAATTTCCTTAAATTTTTTGCTGTTCCTTATGATATCTTTAAATCTTTACTAACGCAGTGAACAAGGTTAGATCCTAAAGGGGAATCAAATAAATCACCGTCGATCTCTTTTATAAAATACGCTGGAACTATTAATCGTTTATTTACTAAATAATTCGGATACTCACCTAAATAGGTGTCCTCCTTGTTTATGTTAGTAATTGTGTCATCTTTTGTCATTCTACTAAGAGCGTCTGCGTTTGTATTTAGTTTACCTTTTTTGTAAATTATTTCGTAGTCAAATTTTATAATTTGAACCTCCATCTTATTAGTTTCGAACTCGGATCTTTTATTGAGAATATCCATTGAAGTGGCCTATCATCTGTTATAATTTTGAATTTTCGTCCAAACAGACATAGTCTGATGATTTTTTGATTTATAATTTTTTGTATCTGGGTATGCGCTTCCTCTCTGTGAATCTGGGATATCGATATGATTTTGAATATACTGGGATTTCATCTTTAGATTTAATTGGATGTTTGATTTCATTAGTAAACGTTAATCGTTCGTTTTCTAAATGAAATATATGTGAATATTCTCAAATTAACTTTTGCATTGCGATAATTTCTTCCCGGTTCATGTGATCGGTTCAGATTTTTGATGTCAAATTTTATTTTTTCGACATTAAAGGAATTTTAATTGAGACTGTCCTAATAAGTAAATTCGTCAAGATTTTCTACCTTTATAGGTTCATTAAATTTACTTAAAATAGTCGAGTATGCGGGGTTTACCACAGTACCTACAGTATGATAGTTTCTAGATATCATTACGCATTCTGGAATAAAGGCATTTCTTGTTTTTATTTAGGGTATTATTATGTTACCGTTTTCTATTTCTACTTTAAAAATTTTAAATTATCTATCCCTAGTTAATATATTAAAATTATTGTGGAAATTAAATAAATGATATTTTAATTTATGACCCTTGTTAATTTTGAATACGCTTGAAATTGGTATTAGTGTGCTTTCATTTTCGATTAAAACACCGTGCGTTGCGTACTTTTAAACGCGTAATTAGCAATTGAATATTTAAAATATTGCTAAGCAACTTTGGGTCTTACGAATGATCGCATGCTACCTGTATCTATAAGAACGTTTAAGTTATACGCAGGTAAAATTATATAGGATAATCTGCTGGAATTATTCGTAAGATTTATTAGTTCGAACGAGTTATCTGTTTCGAGGTTATGTTGCCTAAAAATTATTATCTATGCGATTAGCACAATCATTTTCGTTTAGCATGATTGCATCAAAATTTATAACATAACTTAAATCGTGAAAATTTCCTTGACTGTCATCAATATTAAACCTTTCTTCCAAAATAAGGTTAGGTTTGTTGTTTTTATTAAAATTCCGAAATTGATTTGACGTCTAAGGTCGCGATTGATTTTGGAAACTATTTCGAGTAGAAATACTCATAGGTGTTGGCTCATAAAATTGTTGGTTTGTGTAGAAGTTCTGTTCTGACTGAAAGATTTGTTAAATTGATTAGTACGGTTAAAATTTGTATGCGTTGGTTTATAATAGGCTGGGGGATTAGAATTTCTAAATGTTAAGTTATTATGAAATTTTTTATTGGGTACGCCTTTGTCTGTTGCCATGGTTTACGAAAGGATTGACTATTTGTATTATACGTATCAGTTTTGTTTTGATAATTTACTTTATCTTTGTTTTCAAATTCGAAATCGTGCATAGTTAACCTATTGGTCCTTTTAAACCTCTTAAAAAAATTCTCAAAGATAAATTCCTAAAGTGGATAGTACTAAATTTTCGTTAGGCTGACTTCGCGTACTTATAACGGAAATTTGTAAACTTAACGAATGTGTACCTTGTTAAAGAAATCAAAAACACTTTCGTTCTGACCATGCCCTAATTCTACCATTTCGATATTTAATGTGTATACATCTCTTTTGTCCGCGTAAGCGTTAACCAATGCATTTTTTAATGTTGACCAATTATCAATTGTACAATCGGTTATGTTTACGGAAACTTCGCCTTTAATTTTCGATAATATAATGGACATTACATATTCATTTTGAATTTCCGTTATGTCTACTGAATTATAAAACTTTCTGACTAGTTTTTCGGCAATTTCTAAAAATCGCGGCAGGAGTTCTCGGTCACCATAAAAAGCAGGGATCATGTCAAGCTATTCTTTCTTGAGCACGGGTAAAGCAATTTTTGTTTGCTTTGAAATATTTAAAATAGGTTTTCTAATTAAATTGGAATTATATTTATAATTACTAGTGTTCTGGGTGGTTTCAGAATCCGAATCGCTTAGATTACTAATATGTGGGTTAAGACCTCTAACAAACATAAATGTACTCACAGCAAAACCAACTTGATCAGGCTGGATTCCATCAATTGGCTCTGCAGCAGCGGAAACTTCTTTGCGGCTTCAAGATTTACGAACATCGTCTGGACGGTGTTTTCTGTGTTTGACTGCTGAAGTTATTTGCACTAACTTTATGCAACCTGAAAATATTATTTATTATTTTGATCTGCGGTAGATCCTTTTCACATCGGCTTTAATTATGTGCTTTAATTAAATGAAACAATCCGTCACCGACTGCGCCATTTGAATAACTCTGCTCGACGTTACGTTTAAAAAAAACTTTATTTAAATTACAAATAAATCGTTTGCAACTAAAAAGTTTCTTAAGTAGTTACTATAATAATTCAAACAATTCTGTAACAATTCTATCTTAAAATAGAATGACGGTCACTTGTATAACATTTGTCAAATAAGCTAAGAAGTTCTGTATAATCGCAATAAAATAGGAAAGTGAGGTGAAATACGCGATATAACACATATAACTTACATGAAATAAACTCCATCATATTTTAGACCTGTTGGTATTGATAAGTTTTTAGATGCAAATATAGGTTACTAAAAATTAATGTTTAATTGTCAAAGCACGTCTGCAACGTGATTTAAAATGGTAAAAGAAATCCGCCCGATTTGCGTTTAGTGCTGATTGTTCTCTAGCCAATCCCTCATTGAGATATTTATCTTCATAAGTAAGCGAGTTTCTTGGCGAAGAGTGTCTGAATAGGTGTCGACTGTCGTAAATCCTTCAAACAATTGATGTAATGACAGTTAGTCATTAACCAGTGCACTTGTTTCCTCTATTCATGATCCAAGCTTGATAAAGGACATGGTGGTTTGAAAAGAAACTACAGATCGCTGAGTTGTTGGAAACAACTAGTTCCTTACGTAGGAAACTCGTTTGTCTTGATCGTCAACTATGAACCTGATGACTATAGAAGCTTAATTGAAAGGTATTGCGCTATGCTGATATATTTATGCCCTTAAACGTGTCATACCTCGTTAGCTAAACTGTTGTCACTACACGATCGAGTAGAATTTATATAGATTTCTATCCTTAGTACTACAGTGTTCGATTGCATTGAATCTCTTTTTGATTTGAACATTCAATTACAATAAGAGATGCTATAAATTTGATATCTCCAAGTGACAAAAACAGGTTGATTGCTGTTAATAAGTTTATAGTACTCTCAAAACCTTGGCTGTTAGTGGGTAAAATTACAGTGGAAATATTCCGTGCTCTGTGCATTAGAGAGTAGCATGTGGCTGATTTCGCCTTAATTGAACTCGTTAGTCAAGTGCAATACTATAATCTCCAAACATTAATCGAACGATTCTCATATACACATTCCGTGTAAATTGGACTTGTAAAATACTGTTAGAGTGGTATCCTCTTGATTAAAATTAAAAAAGTGTTAGAAAGTAAAGCGGACAAAATTGGCATATTGCAGTGAAATCATTAAGACTACTTTATAAAATAAAGTTGAAATTATTGTTAATAATTTGGGTCGCTAAAATGACGTATACTCAAAATAATGAATGATTTAGTGCAAATCTTCCAATAAGCTGGTCGCTGGTACCTTGCTGTTAACAAATCACGGACTCTTGTCACTACAATTTTACTCAGTGACAGTAAAAGAGCTGAGAGCTCTTTAAACCTTATTATTAACTCATTTGATTGTTTTGCGTATAATTGATCATTAAGTTACATAATATAATTGGCTTAAATATAATGAGTTTATTGCTATTTGTCAGTATTATTTGCTTAACAAAATTTTAGTTTTAGTTTCAGACAGATGGATGGCACTCTAACAATATTTTGCGCGTTAAATTTACCCAAAATGTGTATATAAGGGTGTTAGGATTTGTGTTTATTCATCAGATGGTTGCGTTTGTCTGAAGAATTTCAAGTAAAAGGAATCCAATCGCAGGCTTGTCTCTGGTCTACAAAGAACAGCCTTAGCCACTGTAAATTTACTTACTGACTATCAATATGTTGATAATTTTTCAAATTTCATATTATTGCATTTAATTAGTTTAGGTGTAAACTGAATGACAAAAAGGGAAACGTTCTGAAGGAAACATCTTACAAATTTGAAACTCTGACTAAATCTTGTCCTTAAGGTAGTAAATTAGTGGTTACAATTTGGTTAAATAATATATACTGCTTTGAGGGATTCACTAATTCCGTTTTTTTTGCTCCATGGATATTTAAGTTTGACATTTCAGTGTCAAATTGCAGATTATCTGGATGATTTTGCTTAATTGAACGTAAAAGGTGCCAAGTATTTGTCAAAATGAACAATTTGCGCAAATGACCTCATTTGAAAAGGGGCATATTGTTTGGATGCATATAGTAGGTGTATACATTACAACGAGAGTGACAATCTTGATCAAACGAAAGTCTCACGACTCATAAATGGGTAAGTTAGTAGCCTTCACATATTCAGTACCGTGAAGACCAAAGACTGGGACTGTTAGCGATAAGACAACCTTTTGAAACCATATGATCAGTTTCAGCAGATTGTACGCCCCATTTGATCCACAAAGTATTTCTCCATATCATGTATCGTAAAATTCGTTCCCTAGGATTGGCTTTATATCATCCGTTACGACGGTTCCCATCTCAGCATCGAACCAACAAGTGTTGCATATTAAGACAACAATGGCAGCATGACCAGGACCAGGTCGTTTTTACCGATGAATCTTATTTTGTTTGTAACGTTCGGTCGACCGGTTATAGGTTAGAAGAACTATGAGGGAACAAAAAAAATTGCACTTGGTCAAAAGACATTATCCGAACTGAACTACAGGCATTATGGTTTGAGGTGTTAAACGTCATTGAAGTCATTCTCCTGCAGTATTCATGCAGGCATTTTAAGCGCCCGTAGGTACGTGACTGTTCGGACTAAGGGGAAAATGGTAGTACAGGCATATGGCTTCTAGCATTTTCATGTTTGCGGTTCCGATATTATTTTTAAACCTCATGCAATTGCTTTGCCAGGGTATACCAGTACCTTTTTTAAAAGTTAGTCAGATGGCGTAACACTCATTGAGATGCAATTTTTCGATAACCTATTTTTTTCTATAAATGTAACACGGTTGTGTGCGTTGTTCCAGATTTGCAAGCCAAGTCGCCTGCTGTCCGCCAGCGATTTACACCGAGTAGTAATTCAATGAGTGAAAATCGTTGTGCTTAGTACTATAGCAAAGCGGGTTCTTGGACGGACCCGTAGACCATGCAGAAAACGCCAGTAATTTCGAAGGTCGGGAGCAATTAACAGATCGTAGATTAAAAAGCGGGAGGACTTGTTACAGTCGGTCTGTTTGAAAGTGAGAGTAGTCATCTGACGGTCATTTTTGAAGTGGGGCGAAGTTAATAGGATGGAGTTAATGTGGGCGTGGTTTCATGTAATTATTTTGGAGCGTGGGTTTTGTCTGCTGGTGGCAGCTATTTTTTTGTTGGTGAAGTTCAAAGTAATTTGAAGTGTGACTGAGACATGCAAGTTTGATATCTTGGAGAGTGACAGAGATTTAGATAGCTATATGCGGTTTGAAGTGTGATGGAGGCATGTAAGCTTGATATCTTGGAGAGAGACAAAGAGATTTGGATCAATGGAGGTTTATCGAACTGCAATTATCTCCTGGTTGGAAGTGCACGTGAGTTATAACCTTAATACTAATTTTTAAGAAGTTAAAAGATTATTGTTGGTAGTTGTTTAACACGCTAGCGGTTCATCGAACTGAAATATACTAGTTAAAATAATATTAATATTTAATAAATTAGAAGATTATTGCTGGTTGTTGAGAAGTTGTATACATCTCAAGAACTGCATTTAATTTTAATATTAGTCAAGTAATGGATTATTACTACTTTTGTGCAAATATAAAGTGTACCCTTCAGCTAAGAATACAATACGATGGTTTGCCATGTAAAGTGTGTAAATAGTTCTCTTATTGCCGTTGTAAATGTGCGATATGGGAGGCTGTTTTAGCGGAAGTGAAAAAAATAAAAAACAGAAAAAGTACCGGGAATGTATGGATGACTTCTTCAGAGGATGAATAAATTAAGGTGTATTTTTAATTTACTTTTGGTGTACAATGATATACGTTAGCTTAACAATATGTAGTACTTTTTGCATGCTTAATAGGTTTAATGATTGGTAATAACAATAACAATGTAACATTGACGAGAACGGCTAATTGTAGTAAAGAAGAAGAAGGCATTATAAACTATATGTTCAAATGCCGTTATTTAGATTTCGAAAATGAGAATGAGTTACAGACTGCTGAAAAAGATTCGAAAAAATTTATTTTTGCTTTAAAAATATTTCAAGATTTGACCTGTTGGAAATACCACGATTCGTTGATTCAAATATTCTATCGCCTTTTTAAATTCACGGTTCCCTTCAGTGCGGCACAACTATTATTACGTGTAATTTTTATCAAGCACCACCGCAATTTATTGCCCTTACCGAAGTAGCGTGTGGATTATGGGTGAAATATGCAAATGTTCAATTTACACGGTCTTATAACAATCTCATGATTTTAATTTCAATGAAAGAATTTTATCATAGGATGCAGCTTGATAACACGCTATACCCGTTTTCGTTCAATGATGGTACATACAGTAGCGCATGCTTTTCCCCCTTAAGTATTGAACAATCGCTTTGAAATGATAAGGTACGATGGTACATGGCAGGGATGCGCCACTGAGAGGTTTACGAAATTTTTATAGAGTACTAATGCAAGGTCACGCACTCGGAATTATACATTCCTCAGATGCAAACACGATTATGTATGCTTATGATTTGAATATGTATGAAGATAATTGGAAAGTGACTAAGTTAGATTTACGTATAGATGCTATTTTGTCAGCTCAGCGCATCTATGGGAAAAAAACGACAAAAACCATAAGAACAACATGAACAATTAAAAAGCATCCAACAGATACAACCATAACAAAAGTGGCTACCAGAATGCTTTAACTAACGTGATCTTATCTCTAACAAATATTAAGAGCTTCTTAAGTTTTTCTATCGAAACAACTAGTCCCTTTTTATAATATTCCCGTAGAATTAAGTATTAAGTCTCGGCCGTCTTCAGCATAGAATTCGGCAGAATCCATACTTGTTATACAGTGAGAGCAACAATGGTTGTCCGGACGATACTTGTTTCCTCTTGTGTTATCAAAACTTCGATCCAGTCTGATATTAGCTCCGTTAGTAATTTGACAATTGTTTGACATTTGTGTGCGTTAGTAGATTTGTATTGGTTTTTTTTACTTATAAAAATAAGTTTGTGCCGTAAATTATAAATAAGATGGTTTATTCGTTAGAAGAAAATCAATTTATTTTGGAAACGTATTTTCGAAATGGTCAGCGAAATGAAAATGGCGAATAGATTTATTCTGTTAAACGTCTGGTCGTTCTACTGTTTTAACCGAAAACGTTGTACAAGATGTACAGACAAGAATAGACCGCAGTCCTAAAAAATCTTTAAGACGTTTGTC
>JAHWXV010201454.1:0-15406 GCA_024586415.1 Phrixothrix hirtus | reverse complement strand
CGAACCTCTCTCTCTCTATCCCTCTCCGACATAACTCCATCACGCAATTTAATTACAAACAAAACACCAGCCGCCAACAAACCACCTCACTACAAACAAAATGGCCGCCTGATACAGCCACGCCCATTGTTGTTACCAAACACTTTCAAATAGACGATTACTACCAACACGATTCAAACCACCTCCATACAAACAAATTGGTCGACCGATACAGTCACACCCATTCTCTTGATCCCACCACCAACTTTCTAAATAAACGATTACTCCGCCTACTTTACAAATTGACGACTCACAACTCCTCCCACTTTACTCATTTATAACCTGTTAATTACCCTCCACCACCAAAATGGTGGACCATTTTTTTACATAGGATAGGTTGCGTCCCAGAAACCGCTTTGTTATACTACTTATATGGTTGATGGATATATATTTGCCAATTAATGATTGAATTATCAATTCGTACCTTATCAGTAACATTTAGTATACTGCTCATTGTAACAGTGTGAAACCAAGCGAGCGAAGAAATGTTTTATTTTTTTGTGTTAACTGTTTGACGATCTGACGTCTTCTACCACCATTGCATGGAGCACGTGGGTTTTTATAGTTTAAATTTGATGTATATTTAAACACCATTGTGCAGAGCTTTCAAATGAAGCCTTATTGTGTTCAATTCACCTCCAAAATTAACTAACTTTCCATCTTGATCTAATACTTTAAGTACAATTTGTGACATGGTTTTAACATAGATAGGTAAATACGTCACATGATTTGGAGAGGTTATTATTTTATAACCAGGTGGTACACTTGGAACGAATTGATAAGTTTTGTGAGCAACAGCTCCAGTTTTGTAATTTCCAGTTGTAATGGTACAATCAATTAACATAGAATTCACATTTAAAATTTGAACAGGATATTCAGAAATATGAAGGGGGTTAGGTGCCAATAATTCATTTTTGAAACTTAATAGTTTCGCAATGGAATTCTCGATGGAAAGTCTACGAAATCGGATGCTGTAATCGATGATTTTAAGGTGTTGTTATTAGCTTTAATGTTGACATATTCACGAGACCTTCTGTCGACCTGGGAGTTGATGTAGTTGTTTATATCTGAAACTCCATACGATCCTTCAGGTATTGAAGTTGATGTAGTTCCAATTTTGAACTGGTTGTTTTCTGATGTTACATTTGGGATAGTATTAAGAGTTTCAAAATTCGTTAATCTCATAACGTAGTTTGTATTTGAATCCAATGATATCGGAGGATTAAAATCCGCCTTCAATATAGGGTTAGTATTTGTAAAAGTAAAGGTATATGATATGTCTTTAGTAACATTCACAGGATACTGAGTAAAAATTACGTAGCATTAGCATATAAAAATTTCAATGCTAGATGACGGCAATTATAAGAAATCGGTTTTTGTAATTTGTCAAAGTTATACTTTATTTCCTTCACTGTAGTATCACTGCAGAAGTAATGAACTAACTCTAAGGGTGGTTGAAGTTGCCCAATGCTATCAAAATATACCACTTCATTGTTCGTTTTTATATATGCTGTCCAATGCTTTCCATATCCCAACTTGTCATCCAAGTTAGCAATTCCACATTCCTTTTTTTGCGATCTTCTTGGTAAACTATTTCGCATAAACACCCCTCTAAAATGCGGTATATTTAAAATTTTAGCGTAGTGTTTTAACTCAACGTCAGTTAATGCATGAGATGGTAATTTTTATGCAATTTTCTTTAGAAGACCAAACTATACCTAATCCCCTTTTATATGGTGTCAAATATAATTTTTTTTAGAAGACCAAACTATACCTAATCCCCTTTTATATGGTGTCAAATATAATCCTTTTCCAATAGCAGCATCTTACATTATCTTATTATGCCTTTTTGTTTCTTTTAAAGCCTTTGCGGCGTTTTTTTTGCAGCGTTTACACTTTTTGCAATGGCAGCAGTTTCACCTTCTAAACTACCAAGTGTCCTTAATGCTGCAAAAAGGGGAATAAGTGGTAAAAAACACCAGTTTTAGGAACAGGGAGTATTATTTTCTTTGGCATTCTAACCCTTTTATTTTTCTCTTCAAAGCTTGCGTTTTTCGATTTAAATCGTTCCCAAGCTGTTTTTGCCAATAATTCATCCTCTTTGTGACGCTCAGTGAGATTAGTAGTTTTGGAGAAGGCAATATCGTGTACTCTACAGGCCTCGTCGAGTGGATTAATTCCTGAATCACTATGAGATAATTTTTTCTTTAGGTGGGTTCTCGGAGCGTAAAATCGATAGCCAGGTACGTGGCGTTCTACTGGCAGTTTATTAATGAGCGTATTGACAAATCCAAGTCCTGTTATATCTATTTGAATGCGTTGATAGATATAACGCATAACAAATCACTCTATGAAAGTCCACAACTGTAACTGAACTATTTTAAAAAAAATATTCTATATATATATATATATATATATAAATAAGAAAATTCCTCCTAATAATGGCACAAATTTTAAAAATTAATTCGGGACAAAGTGAAAAGCCATCAAACTGTAATATGAACAATTCTAAGGCTTCTCACCAAAAGATTTTTAACATAACTAAGTAGGTAAAAATATAAAAGTTTGCATTTCCAACCAGCGTGACACAGCACCAGCAGACCACTTGTTTCGCCCTAGTGGGGCTCATCAGTGCTGGGTGGCTGGACACGCTAATTGAAAATGCAAGACACAGTTTATGTGTTTATAAGGAAGTCTTGCATTTTCAATTAGCGTGTCCAGCCACCCAGCACTGATGAGCCCCACTAGGGCGAAATCATTGGTATGCTGGTGCTGTGTCACGCTGGTTGGAAATGCAAATTCTTATATTTTACCTACTTAGTTAGGTTAAAAATCTTTTAGAGGGAAGCCTTAGAATTGTTCATATTACAGTTTGATGGCTTTTCACTTTGTGCCTAATTAATTTTTAAAATTCGTGCCATTATTAGGAGGAATCTTCTTATTTATATTAAAACAACTCCTAAGAAAAACAATAGATGACTCTGCCATTACTTTGTCATATATATATATATATATATATATATATATATATATATATCAGACACTAAAGTGAAAAATTAATACGTCAATACCATTATAATGAGTAATATGCGATTTGTTCAGAAAAAAACGCGTCTACCAATAAATAATCATGATAGCTGTACCTCAATTACAACATTTCAAAAGCATGGTAACCTATTAGGTAGTTGTAAAAGGTATTTAATTACAGGAAGTAGTTGTTCAGGAAAAACGAATGTAATAATAGCATTAATCAAACGTTCTAATGGTTTAAGATTTACAAATGTTTATGTATATTCAAAAAGCAATTCACCAAACAAAATATCTATATTTACGAGAGTTATTCAAGTCACTAGATGGAATCAAGTATTTTGAGTATGAAGATGGTACTACACTAATGGAACCCAAAAATGCAGAAAGCAATTCCATCTTTATCTTTGATGATGTTGTATGCGAAAATCAAGATGTTATTAGGGATTATTTTTGTTTCGGCAGACATAAGAATACAGACTGTTTTTATTTAAGTCAAACCTACTCATCCATTCTTAAACAACTAATACGAGATAATGCGAACTTGATTGTAATTTTTAGGCAGGATAATACAAATTTGAAATATACTCGTGACAATCATGTGATAGGTGATATGAATTTTGAAATATTTAAGAAAATGTGTTCATATTGTTGGGGAAATAAATATGGTTTCGTAGTAATAGATGAAGATATGAATTTAGGGCGCTACCGAAAGGGTTTCGATTGCTATATTAATATTTGAATATATCTATTGAAGTAGTCATTATGGACGCACGATTAGTGAAGGACTTAATTAAAGCTAGAGAATCCGTAAAACGTAAATATGAAAGCTTAAAGGCAGATATTGCACGATCGGAAGTAGAAGCACAGCGTTCGTTAAAACCCACATCTCAACCGTTCAAAGATCTAATGTCTACACTTAAAAGGGAAATCAAGGAAGAAGATGAACCCACGTCTATGTTTAATTGTAGTGACGACTCATTGTCTAGTTTAAATGACAAAATAACTCCATATGCAGAGAAAGGAATAGTTCATGCTGAAAATTAGATACCTGACATTACTTTGGAAGATATACAAGAAGACCTTGAACAAGAGTGTACAAATCCTGATTTTGAAGCGTATATAGGTCAATTTGAAGGTTTATCTAAAAAGTACGTCGAGGGTATGTTTAAAGATACGAAACCAGATTACGATCATTATTATGGTACTCGTTATTGTGCACCAACAAATACATTTCAAGTAGGAGATTCAGAATTAACTTTTACGAAAGAGGACTTGATTATAACTACACCGACTCAGGAAGCATTCAGATATAGGGGAGCTTTGGGTTTGTATGAGTTGGTTTTTAAACGAGAACCAAGAAAAGTTTGTACCATAGAAGATGAAAATGCTTACCGAGATATACTCATTCGTACTAATGCTACACATCAAGGATATAATATCAAAGGTAGCATTATTGGCACAGGTAAAATGTATTCAAACATTATCAAGCGACTGTTTCAAGATAAACCAACTTCACATTCAACGTCCATTCAACCACTTTTCGAAACACTTGCCTTTACTACACCAACTCAAACGATGTCCTCTTCGCAAACGATGACATCAACCCCTAATATTACTTGAATCCGAAAAGTCGCAACTTCGAAGAAAGGAACAGGTTTGTAGTTATTAAACTTAAGCAACAAACGCTTAAAATTCGTTCATTGGAAGGATCGTAATAAATTGGTTGATTGGTTACGAACATTATTAAGTTCAAAATCGGTTGGATACACTGGACATACCAACGACGTAATTTACTTAATTGACGAATTAAGAGCAGCAAAAATTATAAAATAAATTCAGCACTAGATAGTAGTTCATTAATTGTGTAACACTAGCGGAATAATGACTGTAGATAAATTCTATCGTCATCTACACGGATACTACTCTAAAGAGCTGCCAATATATGTACCTAAAAACATATCAGAATTGCACTACGAAGTTATATTTCATATCTTTGCATCTGGTTTGTAATAAAGATGGAAACGCAAATATATTGAATAGTGACAAACCAAATACGTATCAATTTCCATTTAAAGAAACTACAGTCACATACGTTAAAAGTTATTTTCTTTCATACAAGTTATATATAAATAATAAGGAGAATACGCCATCAACGTTGATAGGAGTACATCTGAAAGAGGGAGGCGTTTTTAAATTTAAAGACAACCCAAAGAAATGTAATAGTTGTGCATTTTTATTTGAAGCAACCTTGAAAGCGCCATTAAAATTAGTATAAGTGTAAAAAAAGTAATTGTGAAGAGCTACATAAACCTGCTCGTAGAACCTTTAAACGCAGACGTGTCGTCGTAAAGCGATTAAACGATCTCTATCAAGCGGATTTAGTCGAAATGATTCCTTATTCAAAAGATAATCAAGGTTATAAGTATATTTTGGTTGTTATAGATGCGTTTTCAAGGCGTGTTTGGGCATAACCAATTAAACAAAATACGGGGAAGAATGTTACCAAAGCTATAAAGAAATATTTTCTACCTCAAAGAGCATGCCACGTAATCTACAAACGGACATGGGGAAAATTTTTATAATACTTCTTTCAAGGCATTAATGAAGGAACTAAATATAAACCATTACAGTACCTTTTCCAATATGAAAAGTAGTATAGTGGAAAGGGTGAATCGAACGCTGAAAGGTATAATGTTTAAAGAATTCAGTTTACAAGGTTCCTATAAATGGCTAGAATTGTTACCAAAGATCATTAAACGATAAAATACAACACCTCATAGAAAAACTAGTTATGAACCGATAGATGTGAACAGTATAAATGAGCAAAAAATCTTAAGGACAGCTTAGAATTATGCTACAACCCGAGACCTTAAGCTTCTAAAATTTATAGTCGGAGATTTTGTAAGAACATCCAAATATTGAGGGCAGTTTTTTGAAGGTTACACTCCTAATTGGAGCACGGAAATTTTTCAAGTTCACAAAGTTAAACTAATAAACTCTTCAACATATATTCTACAAGATGCAGAAAAGCAAATCATTCGCGGTGGATTTTACGGACATGAACTACAGAAAGTGAAATATCCCGATGTTTACCTAGTGGAACGTGTACTGTGAAGAAAGAATCCAAATCTACTTTATGTGAAATTATTAGGCTTGCCTTCTTCCCACAACAGTTGGATATTTGACAGTAGTGTAGCAACATAATAGCACTTGTATTTACACTAAGAAAAATAAAAGACACCTTTTTACATTTTATTCACTAATCAGAATGTCTATTCTCACATAGACAATAATACATTATATATAATACTACAATAGCATACTACGCAATAGTACAATATGCGAAAGTAATACAAGAGTACAATAAATCAAATGCAATCCGTAATAGTGGCAGAATAAGAAAGCCGTAGTAAACATGTTAAATTCTATTTAAACATATAACGAACACTATTAGCATGTTGCTTAAACCATTGTTTGCATTACTTTTACCAACTCTAAATTTTCGATTCATATTTCCTCATCCCCGTACTGTAAGTCTATATGACCCCAAGCAAAGGTTATGGTACTACCATTTGTCGTCTTTGGATGTAAGAGCTATCTTGTTTCTCAATTTCGTGTACATTTTATGTAAGTATGATTTGAAGAAGTACATACGTCGATAAATCACTACACCATCATTATCTACTGCGCTGATATAGTCTAACAGATCTAAATCATCCTCAATAACACTTCACTTGATTCCCTTAGCTTTCTTATCCCAACCATCGTTTACATTTACACAATACGCCTTTGCTCCAGGACCATAGAAACATTATATCGGAATTCCAGCATATTCATCTTTCATTTCTCACACAATAGACTCATTGCATTCAATACCGTGTATGTTTCCAAGATTGAAATTGGAAGTATCGAAGTTATCGAGATGCCTTTTAATTTCGTCATAAAAATTTTTAACATAAATTTCAATGATTAAACTATCGATGTCTGTATACAGCAAAGAAACCGCATTTCCATAATTCCATTTTAAAAACTGGTAATAAAAATCATAGATCACAGTTTTTGTTAAATCCAAAATAGCGAATTCGACGTAAACAGGTTTGTCATATTTAACCAAAACTTTATCCATTTCAAAGGCAATCAGATTTTCAGAAAATATTGCTAAATCTTTATAATTTGGTTTTGCTATATACTTTTCAGCACCCACTTTTCTCCTAATTGTTTCCCAATGGCTAACTAACTTAATGTCTACTCTATTGTCCACATTTTTCATAGTCTTACCAAATACAGTATTAATCATTATTTTAAAAAAGCCCTTGTCAGGCTTTTGAGTTGCACTATTTCGCAATGTTGTATTCAGGTCCACCTAAGGCCTTAACCAAGGAGACTGGCGAAACGAAGGTACTCTATGAATTTTTGTCAATTGTAATCCCTCTGACAAACATTGTTTTAAATTTATATAGTCTATGACGCACCTTTCTTTATTTTATAAATTCGGAATCAGTTTTTTATTTTTCATTTTCGCTTTTGGTGGAATCGTCGATTCCGGGTACAAGGGTAGATCATTATGAGCATCATGTAACTCTGAGTGATATTCTAAATCGTCCTCTAAAACATAACCGAAATCTGATTCATCATCAATATCAGTCACGTTGAAATTTTGAATATCGTGCAAGGAAACCCACTTGAAATCACTATGGAGAATGTATTGAGGCATACTGTGACCGTAAAAATTGGTCGCGTCTAAGTACACGATAAACGAATCTGGTTTGCTGGGATCGTAATTGGAAATAAATTTATTATTGGCAATGGATTTTCTTCCTATACACATGCTAACACCGCCACGGATCCTATTTTTGAAGAAATGTAACATATCTATATCTGTCAAAAGTTGTAATTCCACAGATGTGGTTTTAAGAATTGCATCCCAACATAATCCAGGAGTTGTGTAATATTGCGCTGGATCTAAGGAACAATGCCGAAAGCACACCGTCCTAAAATTTTCAAATACATCTGTTAATAGCACATCACATTTCAAGTAAACATCAGAGTGATTAATCAGCTAAGGTGTTGCATTGAAATGCGTTCCACACATCACTCGCTCGCTAATAGTCTCGTAGCGAAATACATTTACCTCTAATTATGTCAAAAAATTCATTTTGAGATGGTAATGCACGTTCTTCCAATTTTGCGACCGTATCGACATAAGAATATGGAAATACGCCTTTTTGCCTTTTTAATCGAAATTTTACCTCGCTCGCAAAGTGTTTTTTAAGTTCAACACATTGAACGTCACTTAAAGTTTGGCTCAATTTATCTAAAGAGGGACTTGGAAATCGATAGCTATCCAAGAAACGCAAACGTAAGTGTATCTTTTGCACTTTACCACACCGGTCAGTGATCTCATCCACAACTATCTGTTTACCAAATGTAATATATTTTTCTTTACTTTGAACGATCACATCAATGTTCTCGTTATTTAATGCTAAGTCTTTAATAAACAGATGGGAATCATATCCTGTTAAATTATGAAAAAATACAGGTACGAAAGACGGTAATTTATAATTCAAGTTGCATATTGAATGAACTGCTCCTCGATACATACCCGTAAGATGATAATGATCTCTTACTTTACTGTCATCGTTTTGAAAAATTTTCTTACAAATAAAACAAGTAGTTGCCCCAACGAAATCTCTTTCTTGTTCTCGCGTTAAACCATCCATCGGCATAGGATGTTTTAAATGTTCATCATAAATGTTCATTATATCCCGCTCGAGTCACCGCATAAATTCAACGGCACAATTTGGACAACGATAAAGTTCAAATTTTAATTTACTGTCATAAAAAGAGCATTTTATATAATATGCAAATGAATATGCTTCATGCTCGACGTTTTCATTGTATACTTATCGTTAGGGTCTGGCTCAACTGTTTGAAGCGGTTTTAAAACGCTCTCGAAATCAGCATAAACTACAAAATGCACCTTCAATTGTTCAATTGCGTTTGATAATTTGCAAATTTAAGAATGTTACCCGGCACAACCCGCCCTAATTTGTCAATTTTTGAATCCTCCGTAGGAAGTTTTGCATACAACTTATTGCAATCAAATCTAGTATGTCTCCATAACTACTGTTCAGTACAGAAATATTGCAAACAACCGTCACTAAAATAAGAAGCTGTTTTTTAACTTATTTAATTCGCCAATAATCATGAAAAGTTTTTAATCCAGCAGTAATGACTGTTACCCTCCTCATCATGAAGCAACAGTAAATTCACATGAGCTGATTTTTTATTATTAGAAAAATTTAGAGGTCCAACAACTTCATATTTTTTTCTGCTTCCTTCCAGTATAAACTCTAAACCGTAAACATTAATAGAAACCTCATTTTGAGACTCAAACTTAGAAATATCATTGAATTTAACGGAAAATGTTATACCTTCAAAATTTAGCACATCCGCATAATGTTCGTACGAGCTCGTTCTGTTGGATGGATCCTGAGCAACACAGACTGTAGAAACTACCGCACATCCAAAACAACATTCATCATCGTTGTATACGTTTATCAGAGCTTTCTTATTCGCAATCATATGAGGAAGAAGAATGTACGATGACGCACGTAACGGATTAAATTTATAAATATTTACTTCTGCAAATAGAATATCCATAAATGACCAACCTGAAATTGAAATATTAATATTTATCAAGTTGTGTTGTCGATATACATACCTGAATCTCGTTTTTGAAAATCGCTCATTTTTTCATCTAAAATCGCGACGAATTCATCATACACATCACGGATACTGCTACTATCGGTGACAACTACATTTTTGGTATTAAAGGATTTAATATCTCCTTATTTTGAGTTTCCAACTGATAATAACCAAATATCTCAAAATGAACTTTGATTGTAAAACATTTGTTCAACTGAATTTGAATTAAGTTTAATATTTTCTGTTTAATAACAAACATGAATTCACCAAGATGTATATGATGTTCTTTTGCAGAAACTCTATAATTAATAATGTGAGATCGAAAGACCGAATCTAAACCTTGACATCATCATTCTTAAGGGCAGCTGCAACAGCAGTTTTATGACGATTGCTCCGCAAATACCTTTGATATGATCTCCTAGGCACATATTCACAACAATTCTCACAATAAATACGTGCTATAAGTTAAAAGTTATATTAACATCATCACTTCCTCCCTCATCTTACCGCCTACGGGTGAACGGTCATCTACGTCACCGCTAGTGACTCCATTCAACACACCTAAAATATAACTTACATTTCATGAATACATTTAATACTTCACTTACCACTTGTCGACGGTTGGTCTTCACTGATCACGTCACATCGCCTGTTATCTGTAAATAGAACAATATTTCACCATTTCCATAATGTAAATATATCACTTCTCTTTTGTCACTGGGCTATTGCTTAATTCACCCGATAACTTTACGCGCTTATTACTCGCTATATCTATACAAATCAAGCAACATAAACAGTTGGAAGTAAACAAGTAAGTCCAACTTACCGTTGTTACTAGAACAATGTCGTTTGCGATGGGTATACAAATTATCGCTTCTTGTGAATATTCTCCCACACTTTTCGCATTGAAGCATCTTAATGTAGACTGATTAGTGTTCTGAAACAAATGCTTTCTGAATCAAACGTTTATATACATTCAAAGCTTCCCTTCTCTTTGGTCACAACAATGTTGTTGCTTACGGGGTGTACCACGGGAAGGTAGAGAGTGGGAACTTATTGCTTCGATTACACCCCAGGAAGGATGGACACGAGGAATGCAAACTCCAATTAGGAAGGAAAGATGAGGAACAAACCATCATTACCACTCACAACAAACCTCTAATCACGGCATATTGGCAATCAATCATCCGGAGCAGTCGTATTTGTCGCTCTTGGCTTTCCATAATCCTCTTATAGATGTCTAACAATCCACCAACTGCCAAGAGCGAGCCATTTCTTAGTTTCCTTTCCTTAACTTGTAGAATTACGCGGAACTCACGCACTTTTCTTCTTCACTGGACACAACACGACGATTTCGTTCCATTTTCGCGCCTAATTCTCGAATTCAACCGTGCCTAGGATTGTTAGGTGGTGAAAGGGGTAACGGAAAAGGCTCCGCGAAATCTTCACAGTTTAGCACTATAGACTCTCTTGGTCCTTCTTGGCGTTCTTCTTCTCCTTATTCTTCTTGTTCTCTTTGTTCTTCACCTACAGGAGGTGAGGAAAAAGGCTCTTCGAAGCCCTCCCACTTCAATCCAAGATCCTTCTCCGGTGTGGCGGATATCACCGAAGAAGGTGGCGTACTTTCCAGCCTTTCCTCACCCGCCTCTTCTTGGAACAACACCGGTGAAGTTGGAGCATCTTCTCTTAGCATATCATCGCAATGTTCGTGCAAACCCTCAGCATTTTCTACCAGGTGCACCTCTGGTAAGAAAGAAACGGTTTTGTTCTTTTTGTTATATTTTGCAACATTTATGTATTATATGTGGAGCACTTAAAAACAATAACCTTTCTACCTTTGTAATATGTTGTTTTAATAAAAACTAAAAATCTAATTTACCTCTATTTATTATAATACTACATATAAAACTATAACCAATTTAAAAAAATGTACACTATTATAACGTAAAACCACAACTTAAACCTAATGGTTAATAATATATGACGCTGTTACCTCAATTTTTATAAAATATGAAATCAGAACTTGTTAAAGGTAACAGAAAAATTACTTACGCAACTCAGACCGGTAATTTTCATAAAGGAACTGCAAACTTTTACCGCATCTTTCACACTTCACGGGCGTGTTGGAGTATCTGTGTGTAACAATAGTTGTTACAGGTGAAAATATCACCCGCACAGTGTCCAACATGTCTCGTAAAATTTTTTGTAAGAAAAATGAGCATCCGGTATGGGATTTCCCTGGATGTAGGTATCAATAAATGTAACGTTATATGAATAATAGCACATATTTTTATTAAAAAAGAAATCATATAATCACACATGCATTACACCTTTACACACATGAAACCCATTTTAAAATATTTGAACACAAACAATAACAACAATGCTAACTGAACGTTCAACGTAAACTATACCGTCCGTGAAACATAATCACCATATATTATGTTATAAATAGCCTTGACCCGCAACCTTGATCTGAGGTCAAAGGTCAAGAAAAAAGGTTAAAAATAGTAGCAAAAGGTAAAAACCTAGAAGGGTATAACAATATACAGCGCCGCTACCACACCAACTTGTCAGATGGTGCACTAAACGCCTTAAATTTCGTCGTAACTGACTTGAGGTCAAAGGTCAAACGTCATAGTTCAAGGAACAAAGGTCAAGAATGGTGTAAAATGTTAAAATGTAAAAAAGAAATACCGATAACCAGTGTCACTACCACAGCAATTATTCAACTGGTACACAAACCACCTTAATGTGTCCAGAAGTATTCCCATCCCGTGGACATAGTGGTATAACACTCAGCTTGCGATCTGCTTTACTGTGATGACCTTTCTGTATCCCCAATAGACTTTAACCCACTCTAATTTGACCAGGAGTAGCACCTGACAGGTGCACATGATCAAGTTCGGCACAACTTCTTAAGCTGAATAGAATGATACCACACACGACCCTCTTGAGAGGCATTTTGAAGGGGTTGTGTATTGCGCAACTTTTACCTTTACGATCTGCGGTTAACGTAGTACAGGTCCAAAACCATTTTGAGACCGGTAACATCGTTTATATTTATCAAAATTTTGAATTCCAAAAAAAAGTATGACGTAATATGCGTACAGCCAAAATGAACTGTTTGTCTATTTTACAATAAATAACAGCTTGACTATGATATCAAGGTCACCGTAATATAGCAGATATAAACGGCCTTGACCTTAATAAACAAATGTATTTCTCTCTTTCTTTATTCTACAATATGCATTTGACCTCGAGCTGAATCCTTGACCCCATTAAGGGTCAGTGTCATGGGTATGAAAGGCGGTGACCTATGACCCAAATTTAAAAAAGTTCTTGACCTATGACCTAGATTTAAGTAATGCTTGGCCTATGACCTTGGAATGCAGCCTTTACTTATTTACTGCCACAAAACCCCCATCGCCCCTACTTCGCTGCGTTCTGCCTAACATATGTTACTTGTGATTAGCTACGTGTTCTAAATTTCATGATAAATTTATTTACTTTTGAATATAATATATAATTAATATATATATATATATATAATTATTTTAATTATTAAATGTTTCCCGCACTCCGCGAATTCTTAGAGTCTTTAACAGTGTCCTTTTAATTTAAATATTAATAACATAGTAACATTAAAACACGTAAAAGTTCTTTTACAATATGTTATTTGTGATTAGCTAGTGATCGCTACGTGTTCTAAATTTCATGTTAAATTTATTTACTTTTGAATATAAAGGTTCCTATAAACTTCATTAAATGTAAACTGAATTACTTATTGCATACAAATTCAATTGTACTTAATTATGTAAAAATAACTGCGTCGATTTTGTTTGATGATTTCTTTGTAACGAATTTAATTTCAGCAACGTAATTTATAGCTTTTCAAATAACGTAAAATATAAGATTTAGATTATGGTCTATCTAAAGAATTATTTGATTTACTTTCAATATATAGGGTATGTGCGCTATACATACATCCCAGAATATATACATTCCTTTGGAGATAGATACAACTGGTATTTTTTTAATATTAATTGTCAACTAAACCAAGTCTGCAATAGAAGAGACATACTTTAGAAGGTTGTGAAGTATCTTTGTTACGTATATCGCTTAGCTTACCTTCGCGAGATATTTACTTGCAGATTTTATTTATTTGCTTTCAATTTAACTGACACTTCTATCCTTAAAACTTTTTAAGTAATTAACTGTAACTTCTAATATTTTTATGTTAGCATTGAATTTTTAATATGTGTATTATTTACTGTGGTTTCATTTGTAATCGCTTTTATATTTAAGAAAACGTTATATCGTATATACTAGGTACGAGCTCTTATCAAATATTTCAGGTTAGCTTTAATCTACAAAAAGCACTTCAATAATTCTTTTTGCTTGTCAAACGCATCCTTAACCAGGATATAAATTACTGTTATTAGTTAGTCATCTAAGTAGAAATATTTCAAGCTAGTTTTAATCTATTAAAAGCACTTCAACAATTCTTTTGCTTGTAAAACTTGTCCTTAACCAGGATATACATTACTGTTATTATTTTATTATTTTGTTTATATATAATAATGTTATGCTATATATTTGACTACTGTTTATGGAATTTGAATAAATGTTCATCTTACTGTTGATATTGCTTTGTGCTAATTTATCGTATCCTGCCTTTTTCTACCTTAAGTGAATTTAGGTCTGCTTAGGTACAAAAATTGCAGATGATGAACTTAAACTCCGCATATTTATCAGGCTTACATCTTGTCGTTCTGGTGTACTCCTGTTTCTGAAGAAGAACCTCTGGCGTCCTGCTTTTCTTATTCTTTTAGTTACTTTGCAAGAAAATTTCGACCTAGCGTGAACTACTGGACTTTCGCCGAGATGTGAAATATTATCACTTTTTTCTATAATAGCTCAGATTAGACATACCCTCTCTACTCCACCGCTTTGCTCCTGTGCTAGTTATCGTGGGAGTTCCTTCTTGTAGCCTAGCAATGACCGTAAGTCCCAGAAGCACGAATAATGTGAACCAACTGAAAATACGACAGAAAGATTCAATTTTCATCTGATTGGAGCTTAAAATTTTAGACGGACTAAAGTAAACAATTTTAAACTGTTTATTATTAAGATAATTTTATTTCTAGCAAATTTGGGCTTTTGGAAAACTAAAATTTGTTAATTAAATTGTTATATATTCATTCATAACTAATTTCTCTTTATAACGTCATTGTTTTTGTACAAAATTATTTTATTCACTTTTACTACAAATTGAAAAATTAATTTTTTTGGAGGTATATTAATTAATAGTGAATCATAAACTTTTATTGAGTATTAATAAATCATTTTTAATAAAATATTGTTTCATTGCCCTTTTGCTGTTACTTTACAAATATAGATTTTAAATTAGACTACATACAACAAATGTTACATAGTGTGTCACACTCGATTCTTGGTCGAAAGCATAACCCAGAACGAGTGCAACATATGCCATGTAGAAATTAGGTTGTTCCTTTATTCCGGAAATCCCGTGGAAACCTAAAGTAGGCGTCGACTAAGCTCAAACAAAAATGGTTGTCGGCAGAGTGGCGTGGATCTTGGTGTTGCGTCAAATCGTATGTCGAAT
>JAHWXV010201425.1:0-15732 GCA_024586415.1 Phrixothrix hirtus | reverse complement strand
CGTAGGCAATAGTCTAATGATTTGTGGACACTATTGGCATATGTGGCATATGTGCGTAAGAGAAAGTCGTGTGTTGTTTCACACCAGATTTTTATAGCTTTCTTTTGCTGTAAATTAAACAGTAAAATTATACCTACACAGAAATGGCGAGAATGGCATATAAAATTTGGACTTAATTAAAAAGATCTGTCCTTGGGTTACAAAATTGATATAATATCATGTATATTACGTAGATGTATTCAGTTCATTTGCGATTACAACCGATACTTACGAAACAGTGCTGATACGTGAAGAACAGTTTGCTGCTCTGAAATTTTATCTGCATCTGAAGAAATCCACTACTGAGGTTTATTCATATTTCGAAGAGGCTTGTGAGGAATCTATTCTTCTTTATAGTACTATTATCGGTGATACAAAATCTTTAAAGATTGAAGATAGTCGATATCGAAAATGACCAGTCGGAAATAACCATAATACTGCTACTGAGATTGTGCCAGAAGATCGACGAATCGCATTACGACAACTATCAAAAGTTTTGAATGTTTCGTTAGGCTCCTTCCATACTTTGGTAACAGAAAAGCTACACATGAGACGTGTTTATACGCGGTAGATTTCGAGACTACTTACTCCAGAGCAACCTGATGTTCGCGGGCAAGTTTGTATGGAATTCAAAAGAATGGTCCAAGAAGACGATGAATAATTTATTTCGAGGGTAATAGTCGACGATAAAACTTGGCTTCATCATTTTTACCTGGATAGAAAGTAACAAAACTCGGTGTGGATAACTCTATTATGACCAATACCAGAAAAGCCAAAGTGTTATCATCTATTGATTTATCAACATGTTGAACCACAATACAGCTGTAACAAGACAGTATTACAAGTATATTAAAAATCTTGAAAGGCCATGTAAGGCGAAAACGACTACATCTCCATGCAACATGGTGGATGCTACACCATGATAACGCATGATCACACATTGAAAATATAGTTATGGAGTATCTCGCTGAAATCAAAGTGAAATGTGTACCTGTACACTCTCTAGCCCAAACCTTGCTCTTTATAACTTTTCATTCCTTTGAAGTGAAGAAGCTCCTTCGTGGTAGGCGTTTTCAGTCTTCAGAAAAAGTGGTTAAAGCTGCAAAGATGACTAACGGATCTATACCACATTGCCTTCTGCAAGCAGAAACGCTTGCAAATTATTGGGAACTATTTTGAAAAATACTATCAGCAGTTGGACGATGACGATGAATGAAAATATGGAGTGAGAAAAAAATTATGTTCATTTATAATTAAACAGGTCTCGTATATAAATTCGAAACTTATGAATAATTTTAAGAGTAGAACTGACTGCTAAAGAAGTATGTTTAAAATATAATTGGACCTCATCAACGAAAAGTCATTGTGCATCATCTAGCTGTGATATTTTATATTAAGGATGTGTTTTATAGTTTTCTACAACTGTATATTGCCAGCCCCGACTGGTCTAGTAGTTAGCATGCTCGCTTCTACACCCAAGGGACGCAGGTTCGAACCCGTTTGAGGTCGTTAAATTTTTCAGCGGAGAAAAATTTAAAAAACTTGCCTTCTTCTCGGATAAGGAAGTAAAATCGTAGGTCCCGTGTCAATGTGATTTTGACGGGTTAAAAATCCCTACTGACGATCGAATTCCTCTAGATTCGGCAAAATTCTAGTAGGCATGGTGAAATGACTATATAAAAGTTCTAGTTCAAGAGGGCCAAGGGAATGTCTGCACCCTGAAGCCTCAGCCACCAAACAAACACACAAACAAAAATAATTGTACATTAAAGTACTTTATAGTATTATGCACAATAATAGCACATAAAAGTTAATGAAATCTAAACAAACTTATGTAAATTACCCAAAAAGTTAAAAGTTTCTTTTATATTCGAAGTTTTTTAAAAATACATATTTGAATAATACACGGTGTCCGTGAAATAAGGTTAGTTTACCAACAGCAGATACATCTGTTATGTACGATAACAAACACTAATAAATTTTGCTTCTAAATTGTATAATTTTCGGAATATTTGCAATTAAAAATTTGAATCCAAACTTACAAGTCAACCTGGACGATATAGTCGTTCATTAAATTATTTGATTATTGTAAAGACCATTTGGTTTTTGATATGCATTACAACTGTTTAATGACGCATGCCAATTGTTAATTCTAAATGTTACTCCAAATTAGAGCAAGTAAACGTTTATAACAAGTTTAATTATTAGAGTGGCGTTATTTTGTAATGGGCCGCTGAATGCGCGCTAAGTGAATTCAGAAATCCGCGTAAATGTATGTAAATAAATATTGCATTAGTTTTTATAAACAAATCAAAAGTTGTGCTGTTATGTATTTCATATAAGTATGAAATTATTAATTTTTGTTGAAACTGTGTGCACTAGGCGACCATAACAGCAATCAACAACAAAATGATCTCGAACTCATACCTAGAACCTACAGATGAAGAAATAAGGTAAGAGGGCTGGATAGAGTTTCATGTAACGACGATAATGGTGTCTGAAAAGGAAGATTGAAGCCTCGCAAACGCCTACCTGGTCTACACAAAATAAGTGTATCGCTTTTACAAACGGGCGGCATTTTGAATTACTTAAATCGCAGCTATTTCCTTATTAGTGAGCAAGTGTTCGTATGACAGTACTACCAATGTACGTGACAAAGAATGAGTCACTAATAAGTAAACGTTTTGTTTATATTATAATAACTCGTTAGGTACATAAGCGATAAACAATTCGTAATTACGGTAAATAATTGAATAAATTCAGATCAGCATTTTAACACGCGGAGAGTTTCTTTTTGATCGAGCAAACGAGTCCGCAGCGTTAAATTAATTGTTAAGAATAACTAGGATTTTATAAGGAGTAATCGAAGAGTATTGTTCCTAATGAAGCCCACGAAATCTGCACACAGTTTCTTTAAGTATAACGGGTAACAAGCATCACAATAATAAGAAAGGGCTATTTTTAATATTGTTGAATATCTACCAGCGCACGCAGTGATTGCCATGCGGTAATTAGTTAGTTAAGCAAATATAAAAATATGAAGTCTAACTGATATACTCTAAGTTCCATGTTGTGTTATACTTGATATTTATGATATCACAAGCTCATATCGCCATAAAAATTAGCACAATATTTATCGCGCAGCATAAAATTTAGTTACTTATTGAATTAAAACTTTTAGGTAATTGCGGTGATGTCAAAACTGTGCGCTGTCTAAATCTGTTTAGAGATATTAAAGTGTAAACAAATTTATTAACTAAGTATTTGTTACAAATTTAACACCTGGTGTTAATAATTAAATTAATTAATATTTTTGTTGTGTAGGTTATGTTCTCGTTTTTCAAGGTACATAAGTAGCTAATTTAACAACGTCTATAAAATATACATCTTAAAGTTAGTGACGTACTCTATGACGCAGCATAAAACTTATAGTAAATGTATCAGCGGTAAATTGTAAATAAAAATCGCAGCTACCTCTTCCTAAATAGTGTTGTAAATTTCTTAGGGAAAGAAAACGGGCCTAGCAGCCTTTACCGCCCACCATGCTGGCTTTGATCAATTTCCAAGCAATCTCAAGCTTCTCTCTCAAGTACGTCACATTAAAAAATTTTAACTCAGCACTTCGGACTCACTTTTATTAAATTTTCGGAAATACACGCGGAAGAAATATTCCAGCACGTTTTTCTTACATTTGATTGGAAATTTTAAAAAAGGATAACATCCTAAAAATAAAAAATGACATCGTTTTATATCGAACAAACATTTATTATTTTTTAAACAAAAATGTATTTTTCGCCGACTTCCTTTGAATGTTTGAAAATTAATGCATAATCTGAAGCTAGGAAACTGGGCGAGCGGAACCGGGTCTGCTCCTTAGGAGCCTCTGTTGTCTTCATTCTCTCGTCAAGAGCTTCTAAAGGCCCAGTAGAAAATCTCCATTCCAAAATGAGTACTCCGGGATTACCTTCTTTCTCAACGTGAATTGAGCTCAAAAGAGCGTGGTATGGCATCTAGGTTTGGATGGAGGGGTCATGATCATTAAGTTTTCTCTATGTGCTTCCCGTTTTCTTTTGAAAGAATGCGATATCTGTTCTGTTCTTCACAGTATACACTGGTGGCAGGAAACCTGGCGGTTTTAAAATAATCTGAACACTATGTGCTTGGTCTTGTTGGAAGATACACAATTGCATGCAGTTTCATATGACATGGTTCACTTTTGAAAAATAATGTTCACGAGATGCCCACCCTAATTTTTCACACGCTGGTCCATCCTGGTAGGAAAATAATGCATTACTTACTGTGGGATCTCCTCTATTGTTACGCGAATGCGCTGTTTCAGCTCCAAGATGGTTGCTGGACATGTTTCGTGCGCCTTGCTTTTTACAAATTCCCATACGAAAAAGTTTGGTGCTGTTAAGTCTGTTGAACAGGCGGGCCACTGCATGTCACCGTACCGTGAGATAAGGCGTTAGGTAAGCATCTGCCTGACTGTCTGCATGGTAACGTGGGGTGTGTAAGCGGTGGCTCCATCTTGTTGAAACCAAAGCTTACATATTTCATGCAAACGAATGTTATCAATGTTAGCAATGAAAAAGTCTCCAGCATTGTGCAATATCGCGCAGAATTTACAGTCACAAAAATACCATCCTCGTCAAAAAAAATGGATCGACAATTGCATATGAAGACAGTGCACTCCAGACCGTTACTTTTGTGAGTGTAGTTGATGGGGGTTAGCTTCAGCCCAGTAGCGACAGTTCTGCTTGTTCACATATCCACTTGATGAAAATGAGTTTTATCATATACGAAGATCAACTCAAGCACATAATTGCGATTCACCAAGGTTAGAAACTCGTAGCAAAAATGAAGAACCTGAATTTTGTACAGATGAAGTTATTCCTAGCGCCATGGACTAGCGCCAAGTTGACGTTGTTGGGTCTGTAGCCTATTACCCCATTCTTATAACGGGATATTCGTTACGTTAGCTAGATCTGAGACTTTACAAGAGGGTGCGTTAGATCTGCATTTAAATAGCATTCAACGATTTATAGTTTAAGGGTGCCAGACGGTGGATTCCGTCAGATAGAAAAAAAAATTATGTAGCGTTGGATACTATTTGTTTCTGAGGATAATAAATATGCACACTGGAAAGAAAACACACAGGTTGTAATCAAAATTTAATTAATATTAAAATTATTTAAAGAAACAAATGAATAACAACATCTTGTATGAAATGGGATAAAGAATGCAAATAAATACTTAGTCAGAACTTCGATTATTGATTTCCTTGTAATTTTACCATCTTTTATCCATTTGGACTGCACGTTGGAATTTGGTTCACACTTCGTTGTTCGAACAAGGAAGGGCAGATGCAGACTGCTGTAAAATGTATATTTTATATACATACAAGTAATTTATTCTTTAAGAAACTGAAAATTAAGTTGGGCAAAATATACAAGGAACTCTATTATCAATAAGGTTCTAACTTATTTTTGAAATTACAAATTGTTTGTTATACCAAAAATTATAAAATAAATGTATTTAATTAATTGATCACAAAGAAAGAATGTAATTTAGATTTGGTAATATAAATTAGTATTCCGTTTAAAAAATTGAAATTTACTATTAATATGAATTGATTTAACTTTATTATTTCAAAGAACAAGGTCGAATGTTATTCCTTATTTTTGTGGTTACAAATTGAATTAAACTATGCCATGCTTAAGAAGTAAAATAATTTCCCTTTTTTAATTATAGGTACTTGACCTTTAAACAATGTAACGAGATAATAGCTGGCTTAAATTTTTCACCACGTGCATTAGAATCGACATCGATTTAAACTTGTATCAATCTTTAAATGCAGATTGTAATTGCTTCCTTGAAATAAGGCAATTCTTCCTGATTGAAATCAAACTAAAAGAGCAAAGAAAAATAGTCGAATTTTGAACGTTTGCAATCATATTGTATTATTATTAATCTTAAATAAATCTTCTTAAATCTATATAATTATTTTCATTTTAATGAAAACTATTATTTATTACACTAAGCAATTTCACTTTTACACAATATTTTTATTTTAAATTTATTTTATTAGACCATATTTTAAACAAACTATTAATATAACATGTTTATTGTAAAGGCCCTGGAAAAAGGCAAAGCCTCGAAATCGTTCACAAATCTCTACAAAAGCATGACATGCGTATTAGCCAAACACGTTAGTAAATTCACAACGTTGTCACTGTTATTTTTAAAATGAATGTTTCCACTTTTCTGCAAAATACTACAACCAAATATAAATGAATATATGATAAAATTGTATTGTTAATTTAAATAAACTGAACGCAATTAAATTACGGATGTATATACAAATATACATATAACGATGTAACTGTACAGGTTTCGCACACGATTAATAGGTGAACGGTCCAATTGAAAGCGACCAGGTGGGTTTGCGCCATAAAGAAAACCTTGCATGCCAATTTGTAACCCACAGTAACACGGTGTCTATTGAAATGTCACCGAAACTCCCGCTGAATAGATCTACATAACTGAGTTTATTCTGAGAAACGTTTAGACTGCATGAATTTGCTCCGATACAGCCAACGCTCCATCGCAACCAAATCTTCAAGCAGTGCACTGCCAACCGATACCACTACTATCTGCTGTTACTAACCTGTAACAAAATTAACTAAAATCGAAGTATGTCATCCAACATTACTACAATGCACTTTGATCAAGCACGCAAGGTTAACGCTTCTTTAAAAACCACCAAATGTTTATTCCCCTAGTATATACCATAAAGTACAGAACAGGTATCGCTCCCTTCAGGAGAAAATGGAAAGTGCATAGGGGAAAGATGAGTTATGCCTCTCCTACAATCATTATTTTTTCTAGTGTCTTCCACGGGGGTGCTCGAAATTTTTTCTATGAATCTGTGAACTAAAAATTGTAAAATATAAGCAACTCTCGCAAACCTAACCTTACAAATCTACATTCAAAGCACTGCTTTCTTGGACTTTGGCTTATCCATCCTATCTCATTTTTAAACTCAAAACATTCTTCCTCCTTCCAGTAGACGCCGTGATTACAAAACTTTCGTGCCCACTTCGTACCTGGAATATTAAGATCCTATTGAAAATTAAATGTACTCCTGTATTCTTACAATACAAGGAACATTAACGTTGTTCAATTCCCCCTCCCTGAATTTTTTTCCGCCAAGAACGGCATGGACACATAAAGGGAGGATGATATTAAAAATGCACTCTGATATTCTCCTCGGAGAAAGCGAATTTAGAAAGCCACTCGAAATCTGAGTTACAGCAAATGGCTCCGTCAACTGAACCCGAGATCTCCTGTATGACAGATTTAGCGTTAACTATAGCGTCACTCTAGTTTGATATCTTACCTTGAATTCATTATCTTGTCAAATGATAAATTCTTCTAATAATATTAGCATCGTTCAATATTTTCATTAGAAGTAAATTATAAACGAAATTATTTTAAATTTAGATAATCAAAACGAGTTATTAAATTTTCTAATACACTGCGTATAAGCAAATATGCTTAAATTAAACAACCTAAATTACGTTTCCGTTAAAAGAAAATTCAGTGAAATAGAAATATTTAATTGTTTATTCTAAATGTACATATTTCATTGTTATTAATCTTTCATAATACTATAATTACAACTAATTTTGTTAATTAATAATATTCAATTTTAATTGTGAGTAGGTACCTAATTGTAGCAAAATTATATCTCTCAATTATCTTAATTACAACGTTCACACATAATCATTAGTGCATTTCTAACTGAATTTTTTACCTTGTCATTACTGAATTAATAAACTCAGTTCTGCACAATGACCTACGATTTCAATATTAAAAAGGGAACTTAATTTTCTACAACTGCTGCATGTCAGTAATTTATAGTACATTTTAAGCCGTTAGGAAATTCGATAAATTTAGGCCTAGAAAGAATAGATAAACCCCAAATCAGAAGTTCTTCCACGCTGCTTAATCCCAAATGAGTTTTACATCCTACGGTTTAGTCTCTGGAGACGTTTCCTCCAGTTTCCTATACAGTGTTACAAAAACAACAGCAAATTTTTAACAAAATGTTTGTATTGTATGTAAAGAAATTAAATATTGCATTTTTAAAGCAGTTTATACAGTCAATTTATGTAACGTTTTGCAACTTTAATTAAGCTTCATGTGTATGCATTTGTTTGTAATATCTTCAACAAAATGACTTTTAAAATTCATGGGATCAACATTTCTCGGCCTAACGTCTAGAGGGCGCAAATTTTCAGGCTTTGATCATTGTTTTATAAAAGGTCACCCCTCACTAGTTTGACATTCAAACGTCATATCTCAAACAATTTGTTTGACAGCCCATCAAAGTTAACTACTATCGAAATGAAAAGTTCTGTCATCTCACTTCAAAAGCTCACATTTCAAAAACGAACCGGCAAGAAGTAGACGTATATTCAAAGTACGCAATTAATTACAAAGAAAGGGTCAATTCGAGAAGAACGGTTATAAGCAAATCAACTTTATATTATAGTATAATCCAGCTTTCCTGTTGTCTGTCTAATATTGTTATAATAAAACACCGCAATCTACTGCAATTCGCTTATTTGAAACGATATTTAGAAAAACCCTGCGGCTTGATGTAGAAGAAAACACATTAGCATACAATAAATAAACGATTATTCAAAAAAATAATTTTTAAGAGCTGTGCGAATTAAGTGTTTCACGAGAAACAATAGACTGCGCTGGTTAGCGGGCGATGGTGATATCCGGGACGTTGTTATAAGCATTGTTAAGGAAATTATGCCATTAGGAATTATTTTATTATCATTTACGAACTGTAAAAATTAATAACAAACTGTTTAGTTAATTGCTATTTACTGTGAAATAATTGATTATAGCGTTATGTAACTGAAAATAATGTTTTAGTTTAATGCCTTGAAAATTATAATTAACAATAGTTAAAAAAATTCAACATTAAAAATACTTAAGAAAACTAGGAACACTTAAAATTTAAATATTAAAAGTGGTCGTATGCTCACAGGTATATTAACAATTAATCAGATTAAATAATTAAGTAAAATATTTAAAAAAATTTATAAAATAAATTTCTTAATTCAAGGGGGCTGATATGTGCTTGGTGCATCAAAGGATGGTCTACTATCGGTTTTGTTTTGTTGAAGCTCATTAGACAGACAACCCTTCGATGACCAAGCTAAGATTCGACCGAGAATATATACACATATTGTATAAATTTAATTGACTAAAGCTGCAATTGCAGTATACTTTGTTAATCAAAATAAACTTTATGAAATGCTTAAAATGACACTTAAAAATTTAGTTTTCAATTACCAACAACAATGACGGTTTATCATTACAGATGTACCCGCGGCAAACATAAGCACAAAAAAGTCGTTTTCAAAGGTCGTCAATGCTTTACGCAATTAACTTGGCTAATAAATAAAAATAATAGCTTCCTCGGAACTTCATGAGTACTTCGCATCTATAAGGAAGATATTATTGCTCAAGTAATGTAGCGATATTTGAAATAAACGCTTTAATTAACAGAGAATAATAAAAGTTATAAATTAATGAAGAGGTAACTTGTACATTTAGTTACAAATTATGTAATTATTATTCAAATGTAAATTATAATGTAAAGATTTACTATATGTATTGCATAGGACAAAAAAACAAAATAATAAATGTATTGTAGCTAAAACAGGGGCATCAGTTAAGGTTGAAATTAAATAAATGTAAATAAAAACCGAGAAATCTAAAAAGGTTAATATTTTTTATTTGGTACCAAATAAAATAATGAACTAAATATTAAGTGTAACAAAAAAATCTTCCGTAATACTCAAATTTTTGCAATTCTACTAATTGATGAACTTTTTTAAATGTTCTGACAATGCAAGTAAACTTCCTAAAACTGCCTTGCAAGCTTTTGCAATTTAAATACAGTCTTTTTCAAATAAGTAGTAATATAGGATGATGCAAAAAGAATGAGTGGATTTCCATTGCATAGGATAAAAATACAAAATAATAAATGTATTGGAGCTGAAACAGGGGCATCAGTTAAGGTTAAAATTAAATAAATGTAAATAAAATCCGAGAAATCTAAAAATGTTAAAATTTTTTATTTAGTACCAGGTAAAATAATGAACTAAATATTAAGTGCAACAAAAAAATCTTCTGGAATTCTCGAATTTTTGCAATTCTACTAATTGATAAACTTTTTAAAATGTTCTGACAATGCAATTAAACTTTCTAAAACTGCCTTGCAAGCTTTTGCAATTTAAATACGGTCTTTTTCAAATAAGTAGTAATATAGGGTGATGCAAAAAGAATGAGTGGATTTCCAAAGAGTGCAACCTGCTTAATTTTCAATATAAAAAATTTCGTTCCACAAAAATAATCTATGATATATCTAGTTCTATTAGTATACAAAATTATTTAATTTAATTTTAATTCTGAAGGATTACGTCTATAAGATAGCTTCTATTTTGCTGGAAGCACATACGGAGCCTCTCTTCAAAGTTCAGCGATGCTTTTCTCAACATTTCTTGGGGCATACCCGCGATTTCTTCACGAATGGAAAGTTTTAACTTGTCTAGCGTACGAGGTTTTCAAATATAGACTTTAGATTTGATGTAACACCACAAAATATTGTAGCAAGTCGACAAATCTAATGACCGTAGAAGCTAAGAAACGCCACCAGGCCGTGATATTACGTGGTTGGAAAACTTCCGTGGTGGCTTTTGATGTATGGATTATGGCCTCATCTTATTGAAACTATATTTCTTCCATGTTGATCCGCAGTCTTGTTGTGGACCCAAAAAGTCACTGTTACATCGATCAGAGATCGCCCCATCAACCAGTACATTGAAATGTCGGAACAGACGTTGAACGTAAATTACAGAATCGTTATTTCTAACAAACTGCTCAACGGTGCTCTACAATCCACTGCTCCATGGCTACTGAAATTAGACTATGTTACAACGTGTGAGTCTGATGAAGAAAATATATATAGAGATAAAAAGTTTCTATAAAAAATAAATTGATAACTTAGTCTTTGCCGCATCTATTAAGATCTATGAAAGGTTAATGTTCCCAAATTTGGCCGTATTTTTATAGATAAGAGACGTTTTAAAATGTTCTGGATTTACTACAACTGTCGAAGTTGTTATTTCCAGAACTAGGAAATTTTAAATTGCGGTACGTTTTGTGTCGTCACAAATTGAAACAACAAAGAAATGTAAAAATTGCACATCGAAACGTATCGTGTTAAAACTGCAACTTTGGGTCTGCGACTAACCTAGCCCCAATTACCGGCTCACCCTAATCGACGTTTTCACATTGGCTATTATTTGTGAAATGTGGAAAGAAAAAATGTTTTTATTTCAGCTCTTAATCTGTACGAAATCCGATTGCCGCTTAGCCTCAATTGCCGACTTCGATTAGTGCTATCTCTGTCTTCTGTGCGAGCATGTGAACAGATGTATTTGTGACGCCATAAAACGTTCTGTCCCAAGAATTTTGTACTTTCATTTTCTTAATTCTAGAAATAGCCACTCTTTTGACATTTGAGGTAATTCATAACGTGTCAAAATCTCACTTTTTTATGAAAAAGCGGTCAAGTTTGAAAATCTTAGCTTTCACAGTGAGATCTTTGAATGTAAATATTCTAAAATTTAACGTATAATCTGCATTTCTTTTTATTAAAATGTATTTAAAATAGAGTAGGGACGTCAAATGTGGAATATAGCATCCTAAGTGAAAAAACAGTATTTTTTAAGAACTTCTGGCGAAATCCACATTTTGGTAGCTGAAATATATGGAGTTACAGGGTTACAGATTTCAGGATTAAATCATAACCTCAAAAAAGTGCAAAACTTATGTTCAGTGAATCATCAGTTTTGAAGCCGATGTACCCTAAACACAGTTTTGTTTAATGATTGTTCATATTATAAAATGAAATACAGGGTGATTTTAAAATCCACCGACAAACTTTAACACGGTATTGTAGAGACCTAACCGCGTCAATTAACACGAAAATCGCATTTTGAAAAAAATTGAAAATGTCGACTTTTGAGAAGTGCAGGAAAATGTGAATGCAAATAAATACGTCTAGACAAATTCTCCGTGTCGTAGATGAATAACATGTTATTTTAATATTACATTACAGAATAGTATGTTTATTTTGTATGTACACTAATCTATCCTAATATTAGTAATTGACATCAATGACCTACACTTTTAGTCGTTTTAGTTTACGCAGGTAAAAATTTTAAACGCTTTCAGTTACACCACAAACGATATCCAGATTGTTATAAGATAATTTTGATATTTCCTTATTTAAAATTCATAAAAAATAAATAAACACTTAGATTTTACAAGAAGCGTTCAAAATGCTTCACCGGAAATTAAAACAATTTCTGTCATTTGAATATTAGTTAAACCATTCGTTATTTACACAAACACGATGCTCAACTTATAATTAAATGGAATTAGATTGATAAACACACAAAACTGAAAATTAATACATTTTGGTAACGAAAAATATGAACACTAACAGCGATTGGTAAGGCACAAAAAAATTCTAATAATTAACAATACAGAAAATATTTGTAACAAACGTGATGCTTTAATGAAATTAATATCCCCGGTGTGTATAAGTCGAATTTTAGAATGACTAACAACTGCGTCATGTGTTTATAGTTCATTCACTTAAAACCACATATTCAGTTGTTGTCTAATTACAGGGGCTCTCAAACAGACGTATCATTTCGTTAACGGCTTTTTTTTGGAAACGCCAAGGAACTTTTTAAAAAGATTTTTTTCTCTTGATTTAGAACTACCTCCGTGTGTATGGTCCAAGTTTGTGGGTGGATTTTAAAATCACCCTGTATATCACATTGATAGAATATATAACTGTACCATTATGGTATGTAATAAGCACGCCAGTAAAATGTGTTTTTTTAAATTGCCCACAAATAGTTTTACGTGAATATATCCTTTTATGGAATACCGTAGAATATTCCACGTTAAAAAACTATGTAAACACATACATCTTGATTTCGGAAAAAAATGCCAAAGAAAAGCACCAAGTGAGCATACATTGTAATAAAATGGGGTATATAGCAGCATGAAAGCGTTTTAAAGTTCCACATTCGACTTTGTGTAGTCACTGCGCGCGGAAAAAAACATCGAACAAATTAAGAAAAACAACCTGGGAAAAAACTAGTTTTAACAAGATCTTGAGGAGAAATTAGCCAAACATCTCTTAGTTATGGAATGAACTATTTTCGGGCTAACAAAATAAGATGTACGTCGTGCAGCATTACCCGTACAACTGGCAAATACATTTCTAATTTTACTCCAAATATTAGGCAAAATGGTTAAAACCATTTTTAAAGCGCCATCAAAATATATGTGTTAGGAAACCAACTGGAACATCAGCAATAGACGAAATTTTGTCGAGTTTTTTACACTATTGAAAAAATTAATAGAAGAGCACAACTTTCCCACAGATAGCATATTTAACATGGATAAAACTGGATTGTGCATTTTTCAATCTAAATACCCAGGGGGTTCTCGCATTAAAGGTCAATGCTCAGATTGGATTTATAACTTCAGCGGAATAAGGATCGTGCTAATGGTCGTTTTATGGAAGAGTGCAAGTGGGATTTTTGTTTCGCCTAGGAAGAAAAAGATACACCGCTAGGATCTATTTTTCGGTATCAATCCTCAAGCTGGATACAGACTGATTTCGTCCAACCAAACAAAGTCCTGTTGTGCTCATTCTGGATGGTCATCACACGCACGCCAAAAACTTGGATGTCATATTAGCCGCTAAGGAAAACTATTTAATCATATTATGCCTTCCACAAAATGCACAGTCAAGTCTATTACGGGGGCATTGAAATATTTTTACAATGAGGAACAGAATTTTTTTACGAACACAACATTTTGTTATAGCCAAATTATTTGGAAGAACATATCTAAATGTTCAATCGAGCGAAAGAGCGGTGAAAGATTTTTTGCAAGCTATAGAGGAGGCGCAAGGTTGTAGAAAATGCACATATAAACCAAAAAACAGCCAACCCAATATATATTTAAGTTAAATTAGAAGAAGCTATGCCAGTCTCAAAATTAATAAAAAAATGGAAAACCAGGTAAAGCAACAATCATCACATCAACGCCCAACAAGGAAGAATGAATGCGGCCATCAAGCAACAAAATCAGAAGATAGAATAAGTGCGACAAAAAATAACAGATCAAAATGAACCAGGTCCAAGCAATTGTAATGAGAAATTCTTCTTCAAGTTCTGAGGGATCCTCTTTTACAACTCAGGATCCTTCTACACACGATGAAAATTTTTCTGATGACCAACGGGGGAGAATTTAGGTTAGGTGTATCAATGCTGGGCGCATGAAGAATGTGAGAGGACTGAAACTGAAGTTTACGTATGCGACTGTTACGTCTTTTGTAAAGATTATTTTTTCTAATACCCGTTTTGGTTATAATGTTCGGTTGTTTACATTAAGTTGAATTTTGAAAATCAATTTTTGTTAGACAGCTATATCTATGCTATTCCACTTTAGATCCCCGGATATTCCACAACAGGACGCCAAAATTTCGGAAGTGATAAATGTATCCTTTTTTTAAAATATGACCATAATTTTTTATCACTATTTAAATTTTAAATCAAAAATGGCGTTCAAGAATTATTTATTAACCCGCCTGCAATAAATAAAGCAAATCTAATGATTTTTTTATATCATATTCGAGCTTAACAAAAATGGTATTCCATATTTGACGACTCTACTCGTAATTGTCAATTTATTTTTATAAAAGAAGAGAGACCTTATTAATAATAATACAACGAGTTAGCGATGTTCAATGTATTCATAATGTATTTGTGGAATTTTTACGTTTAGATCAACTTAGATAAATACATGAAATAATTTTAACTTAATGTAAATTATAGCCAAGCTTTAGTAAACTGTGATGATTAAGTTGATTGACGTTTTCAAAATAAATAAACGTTCAAACATTGTATAAGTATAGTGTAATGTCAATATTTTGTACACTTTATCATAGTAATAAACACAATAATAAATAGAGTTAGTACTGTATATCTTGTATTTTAAAGTTTTATTAATTTCTGCGGAAAGGAAAAGGTTCAACATCACGATTTCAGTTTTAGCATTTAAAACGACAAATAGACTCCGGTGACTCCTCAGTTTAAAACATTCCTATGTTAAAAATTACATTTACATATTTTACGTTTTATACAGCTCTTATATTTACGCTCATCGCGAATACCAACTTAGTCTAAAAGCGTTTAAAAATCGTTGACACATACACACTTTGTTTGTAATAAAATTATACTAAACGTTTTTTTTTCCAAAATATTTGAATGTAAATACCAAAAATAGCGCGCAATATACTAAAATTCTAATAATTTCCCGCACATCTATGGAATATTATCTTTTTTTAAATTGATCGATTACGTCTTTTATACTGAACAAACATTGTCACGAAATGGTGGTCCATACTAATATATATATATATACAGAGTGATTTTTATTGTTTGAGGTTTTAGCGGGAAATATTTAAACAGATCTAGTAACTTTATCGGTTCAAGGTTTATGCAAATG
>JAHWXV010201395.1:0-18841 GCA_024586415.1 Phrixothrix hirtus | reverse complement strand
ATATTCATATACGTACGATGACTGTTTTACTTGAACTAGTGATAAGCATTTCTAACAAAGGCAGGAAATTGTTCTGGATAGTATCAAATTTTTTAGGCTTACCCTAAAAATTCAAGTTCTAAATTAATTGCTTGTTATACTGATATTTTCGTTTAGAAAAGGATTATTTGAATTTTGTGCAAAATGTACTCTTCTATGTTATTCACTTTGAAATGTAAATAAAAATTTCCCAGATGCAGCATCTTGCCGCTTAAACAGGGTATTGTGTTTATTTATACATAACTTATCCTTTTTCTGGAAGTGCCTGTTTGTTATAAATCATTCACATCTTCAGAACAATCTTTTAGTAAACTGAAAGTCTCCTACAAACTGTACATTATCCATCAATATGTAATCGAAATAAAACACATTTGAATAAGATAAATTAATCAAACCTTTTAAGGCAATTCCATCAATGCAGAAATTTAATACATCAATATTTGCAGCAGTACTTTAACTAGAAACTAAAATAACTACAACTGGATATCCTAGAAAGTTTTATAACGAGGTAAGCTAAAAATGCAATTCAATAAATACACAGGAAGTATTATTTAAATACATACAAATTTAAATACATTCATGAAATTGTGCTTAGCCTGCCATAGAAAACATTGTATTCGAAAACAAATTTTAATTTATTCGACATAATCACCCATTAACTGAATATACTTAATTTTAAACATTTTATGTCAAATCGTTTTTATATATCGGCAAGCTACTCATCTACGACTTCAATCAATGTTTTCAGAAACAAGTAATAATCTAGTGGGACTAAGTTGGGTGAAAGTAGTTTGTATACTATAAATTCATATCAAGTTTAATTAGTTTGGCATAACTTTTATCTTTTATGAGTAATGAAGTTATTGGCAATTTTACCACAACGTTTTTCAGATTGTTTCTAAATTTATCTATATTAAATATTATTACGGCCCCTCACAATGTTGGATTTATTTTCTGATCCAGAAATTAGTGGTCTCCGTTCTTCTTCTCCTAGTTGTATCCCAGGCTATAAGGTAGTTTCTTAATTTCCCAGTCATTTTGATTTAATTGGTTTAATTGATTTAATTTTGATATAATTGACGCCAATGGCACTGTATTGTACTGGTGGTGCGACGTCTCGGCTGAGTTGCGATTCTAACTCTTATGATGTCGTTTAATTGGAAAATTTCTTATCCTTTGTTAGAATTCTGTTTACTAAATAAATCAGTGGAGACTTTTTCTATTTATTCCACAAACTCCTAACAGGGTTGTTGAGGAGACCTTTTTCCTCTATGTATTTTTCAATCGCCTCTGTTTTAATAGTTTCAGAAGCGCTCCTGAGTACTACCTTAAATTCCTCTTCCTATTGTAATTGGCAAGTATGGAATGGTTCCTCAAATTCGTCAGGGATACGACGTATATTTTCAAAATCGTGAAAATCTTCATGACCTCTGTATGATTTAGAGCTTTAACATAGTAAATTTCATTATCTTCGGAAACTTTTTTAATGGTGGCGTATTTATCCTTATTACGTCTCGTAATTGGTGGTTGCGGTTTAGTTTTAATCGGCGGAACAACTGGGGTACCGTGAGAATCTTGGGCGGAGGGAGTTCAATCGAAGGAACATGCTTCATTTCTTGATCTTGAATCTGCTACCTGTTTCCCTGCCTAAGTCAGGGATTTCCGCCAATCTAGTGGAACGTTAGACCTTATTGTCTTCGTCCAACTTTGGCGCGTTTACGGCCCTTTTAAAAGCTTCAACCCTCATGTAGGTGCAATGGCTGGTTTCGGGTTACTTTGTTTCTTCCAGAACTTAGAATTTTAAAAGCAGCGGTCAATTGAACTAGGTTATTATGAATTTCCGTTAACTTGGCGTCAAGTGCATAAGTATCTTGTCGCTTGAAAGTTTAGAAGGGTCGGAAGGCATCTTATACGTTTCAACAGACATTATCACAAATTTATTGATGGTTAGCAGTTAGTGAAGTGGAGAACAAATAAAGCAATTTACCTTATAGACAATACCACGAAAAGTAAATGGCATATAGTGCAACCAATCAATGACCAACTGTTTAAAACGACAAGGAAAATTTGTCAAATTATCAAAGGAACAGAATAGGAAACAGGTTTTGGCCAGTTAAACATGCAGACTACTATTTTGGAGTAGCAAACTTGCGAGCAATACCCGCGCACCCTTTAATATTCGAAGTTTGAATCTTACGTACACCCCATGCCTTTTAGGCAACATGCCTAGTAAGGCCTGTACTGAAGTGACCTCTTCGTACCCCCAACCTCCTTCTATAGTCTTCATGTTATTCAAAATTTTAGTTTAAAGTTTTTAGAATTGATAGTGTTTATTTGTAATGCCATAACAAGCAAATTAAATTTAATTTCTTGCTGAATTAGTTAAAAATAACTTGATTATTCGTAGCTTATTCGTATTATAAAGCAAGATAGACTTCACAAGGCATGAATTAACACACTATTCAATGAAAAATGCAAACCACTCGGACGTCAGAATGAATGATCCACATGCAGTTGAACGTTGCCGGTTCCTTCATTTGTTATGTAACTGGGTAACGTTCAAATTTCCCTTAATTCAACCAATGCGTGATCTAATGCTCTAACATATTACACCCAACTCCACCACTTCTTGAGTAATGGCAATGTGAAGTTAAGGGCAAATTCCAAATATTTGCATTCTTCACGTAGACCTATTCCTAGTAATATTTTTTGTTGGCAAGTAGTAGACCCTTCAACTCTTAAGATGGTTGGGTCTGATGCAACATTCGCACACTGTCTTTCTATTTCCCAACTAACAAAGGACCTACTGAATAGGATTACAAGTTGCCAACTATTTCCAGCAAGTATCCAATCAGTTGCCAACTTCACATGCACTGTTGGGCCAACGAAGTGCCTACTGAATGAGATTACAAATTGCCAACTATTACGCAAGAAGTACCCAATGAGTTGCCAATATTAGGTATTGTTGGCTCATGGGTGGACTACTGATTAAGGACCTGTTGCATAAACATCAATTAACCGTTAAATAGTCGCGTGCCTGTGATTACGTTAGTTGTCGCATGGCGCCATTTGTCGCCAAGAAACTAGTGGGGGTATTTTTAATAGTTTTAGGACAAAAAAATATAGAAAAGTATTTGTACTTACATTTAAATAAACCAATACTGAATTTTAATTATTTGATTTACAAAATAACCAATATCAATAATGAAAAATACATTGACATTTATACTATAAAATAGAACATTATTTAACAGTTCACAAAGTATAATTTTGATGTTTTTACTTCTCATAACATTTAGAACATAAATTTCTCTGGTGAGCTTGGCATACGTGTTTGCAGCAAATAATACATGTTACCCTGCTTGATTTATTTTTTAATCGTGGACAGATATAACATATTTTTTTAGTCTTTAGCTCCACGTTCGGTGGTATGTCAACCTTTTCTTCTTCAAAGTTATTTTCTAGGCGTCTTCTAATTTTTCTAGGTATGTGAGGGTTATCCTTTCGCCCTCTTTGAAGAGGTTCCGCGAATTCCCATCTTAATTTCTTCCAAAAGCCTCTTCTCTTTAGAAGATTGCACTTATTATTAGAACTATATGTTATAAGCGCATTTGGGGCACAAATATTAATTAAATGATAGAAAATTGCCATAAGCCATCTTCTTGATCTTGTTCCAACATCATAGGTGGCGCATAGTTTATCATTGGTATCCACACCACCTTTGGTCAGGTTATAGAATGTTAGTTGCTCGGGTTTCTTTGCATTCCCGGATTATTCATCAATAACATCATCTTTGTGTAGTGTGGAAATTAATAAAACTGGTTTACCTCTTTTGGGAACATACATCATTGTCATTGCTTTAGTAAAATGAAATATAGTACTATTTACTGGTCGCCTTTTATTTGATTGAAACTCCGGTGGGATTTCCTTCTTAGTTTTACGAAGTGTTCCAACTAGAGTCAATTACGGTTATGCAATAAACGTTCCGTTAATGGAACACTGGTGTACCAGTTATCCGTGGCTATATTTCTTCCTGACGTTGTTATGGGTGATATTAATCTCATGACAACATCTTCATGAGAATTGCTATCTCTGTACGGACCTTCAGGTCGTGTTCCTAAATATACCACCATCTTAAGATTATAATAAGCTCTAGCGTCTACTAAAGTAAAAATTCTTATACCGTACTTGTTCGGTTCAGATGGAAGATCTTGGCGGAAATTACAACGTCCACGGGACAGAGTTAATTGTTCATCGATAGTCAAGTATTCACTTGGAATGAAAAATTGAGCATATTCGTTTACAACATAATCGAAAAGAGTTCGAATAGGTGCTAATTTATCACTTTTTAGTCTTTCGGCTCACGTACTTTTGTCGTCGAATTTAATACAGCGTAATATGAATAGAATTCCGTTGCTTATTCATTGTTGTATAAAAAAATTCATTTCCTATATCATCTACTGAGAACGTGTCGTTAAAATTCAAATGGGACGACCTCATAACCCGTCATCCCTTTCTCGGTCAAATTTTTCTCTTACTGATGAAATAATATATTTACTGATATTTTCTATAGTAAGTTGCAAGACAAACTTGTCGAAAAATAAAAAGAAAGAATCTAAAGGACTTGTAATAGGCTTTGCAACGCGTTTACAACCGGGAAAATGGATAATTATGTTATGCTTTTTAGTTTTGGTTTTAGGTGGAGGCACTTTATTCCATTTCGTTGCTTTATCTCTTGCCAACTAATACTAAGCTTCTGTCGGTGTGAGAGGGACATCTACGTCAGAATCGCCATCCTATTGGGGGTCTGTGTCGTGTTCACTATATTCTAGATGATCTTTTATAGAACTGTCTTCACTTTCCATATTTAATTCTAACTAGTTATCTGCTTCGCTGTCTTAAATCAATTTTTCTAGTTTTTTATCAGTAAGAACTCGTTGATTTTCATGTACTGAAATTTTCGAACCCTTATTGGCGCATAAACTTGTACTTGCACTGCAACTAGCCATTTTCAATAAATAAATTTCAAGCTCACCCGAAATTTTGAAAAATATTTAGTTATAATTTATTTACAAACTACAAAAATTCACTTTTTATTATAACTAAGAATTTTAATAAAATCTGCACAATACTACGATAACGTCAATGATTTTCTCAAAAAGAACTTTTCAACCTTTGAGTTGCACACCAAATTATCGACTAAAAACGTATATTATCTAAATATACTGTTAGACAGATTTTAAACATTTATATAAATATTAAATCTATTTTTATAACTAGTGGTACGTACCCTAATATAGTAATAAATTTTAACAAAACGTGACAAATTTGTGCCAATATAAGCACTCGCGTGGCGCCAGGTAGCATTTATTCCTTTTACAACTGTAAAATCTAGGTAATTCAGAAAAATTAAAAAAGTTTACATTTTTGTGTAAGATAAAGGTACGCTAAAAGAACAACTAAAGAGCAAAGTAATAAAAAAAACATTTTTTAAGCAAATACAGAACTTTGAATTTGCGCTGGCGCCATATGTCGCCATGCCACTACTTAAAGGTTAAATATTTTAATCGCATTAATTAAAGTTTTATGTGTTTGATTGGACAATAACTGTTATTTAAGAATTGTCCAATCAGATCACCTAAAACTTCAATTCAATATTTAATTATGATTAAATGTTTAATTGAATATTTATAGCTCTGTTTACTATGATTAATTTAAGTGAAACAAAAATTAAATGCAAGCTTTACCTCTTTTTTGCTAACCGCAATGATCCGCTCATCCAAATCAAAAACCTGATAAAATAACATTACGAATTGTCACTGGTTTAATCAATGCTTATTTAAAATAATTCGAAAATTTTATAATATTCAATGAATTACAAACATGTATCAAAAACCCTTCAGAGATATTCTTTTTAAATATTAGTAATAAATTATAATGTATTGTAGTTAATCCATTATTTTGTTGGGGATATGAATTAAATTTGGTCCAAATAATAAGAAATTAAAGTTAATTTTTTATTATTGCATAGATGTCAGTCTTCCCCAAATGTCGATAAAAGTTGTAGTTATAATAAAATTAACTGTGTCTTAAGTATAAAAAATACACATAACATTTTCGATTCTTAAACTGAGCTGTGAATGAATTTTGTTTCTCTAAATTATCCTCAGTGGGTTAAATACTGTTCATAAAATAATTTAAATGAATTAAAAACAAACAATAATTATTACAGACCGATATAGTTCTTTCACTGGACTTTTTGTGTTGAAGTAATTATGCAGTCTTGAGAATTTCAAGTAGATTTTGTTGTTCTTTTGTATATGTTGCATGCCAATTTTAAAGTAGTGATAGTTTATCTAATAAATAATTTTGGTTGCACGTTAGATGTAAGTGAGTCGGTAGTATTAGATTTTTAAAAAAAGTCATTTCGTGTTTATGAGGTGTTGGTAATTATCAATTGAATATAAGATTTTAGTTAATACTTTTGAACATATCAAGTATTCTTTAAGTTCAAACTTGAAGTATGTTCTCTAGAAGACCCTAAAATAAATGAAAATGTATAAAATAAATAGATTGTTCAATTAATACCATAATTATTTGTGTACCTATCTAAAAAAGTTACTAACCTATTTGTGAATTGTTTTTCCGATATTTCGTGGAAAATGGTGACGGATACTTTCTTTGCTTTTGAATTAATACAGTATTTTCTAGACCACTTTCATCACCACTAATGATGTGTCTTTTGTTTGGAATTCTTTCTTTTTGTATTTCAATATTCACCAGCATCACTTTCACTAACAATGTCGGTTTCATCCTCGGCTTGTTTTAATTCTGGTTTGCTTTATTAAAATTATCTGAAAGATATAAGATAAGATCCATTCTTAGCATTCTAATAACTATATAGGGTGTCCCTAATATAAGCGGCATTATTTAACGGACGTGTAGACGGACCTTTAGGGAACCCAAAACTCTATAAAATTTTAATCTACCTCGCAAAAACTGTAGCGCACAGAAACTATGTTTATTGATTTGATATCATATTACTGAATTCTAACTTTTTACTTTCACTTTTACTTTTACTTTCTACTCTGGACGAATAAAATTAGCTGTGTAAAAATGTCCTTGTAGTAATAATTTTAAGACATTATTTTTAAAAGTACGTATTCAGTGCATCTATTGTGCTATAAATGTACTGAATAATTAATTATTAGATTATTGTTTTTATTTTTGCTTTTAGCTTAATGAAAATGTTGAGTAAATTTAACTAATTTAGGTAGAAAGCAATAGGAAATTGCAAGGTTTTATAAATTATTTCAAATTTTTGATTTTTATTTGTAAAGGATATTAAACTTACGAACATTTATGAAATAAATAACTGTTCAATTAATGGACGAAAAGTTTTTATTCTTTTTTGACAAGTTAACGTAATCCTTAAATTTTTAAACGTCCTACTTTAAATGGGTAAGCTGAGGAAGGGTTTGTAACCGGAAATGTGTGTAAATTTAATATCATTTACAAATAAAGCTATAAAATAAACAACAATTAAAAATTTGAAATGCCTATTCGCATTTTGTATATTTATAATACTTTTCTTCATACGTTAACTAAACTTACTCATCATTATTAATTATGAAGGAAAGATTTATAATGAAATTTTACCGTAAGTAAAAAAATATTTTTCAGTTATGAAAATAATAAATGCGCCAGTTTTCTCCTATTATTTGTATGTGGGTATCTTAAACATTCACTATTATCTGCAGTCTGCGCGCCCACATCCTATAAAATTAAGATTAAAAATTCCCGAACCTCGCAGTCTTTGTAGCGCACGTGTTTTCCACGAAATGTACTGATGTGTACTTATTCGTAGCGGTGAATCCCGTAACAAATTCATATTATACGTACAGTCGAACAGGTATTTCCTCATGCATCACAGTAGTCCAACTTAGCAAGAAGAACCGGGATGAAAACTGCAATTGCAGATATTTCGATAACTATACAATTTAGACACATGGCTTATAAGCATATTAAAATGTGTCTGATGTTAAGGTAATGTGTTTTATATCGCGAACACCCTGTATTATTGCTTTACTTTAGATTTAATGAACACTGCTCCTAAAAGATTTGAGGAATTAAATCAGCTGTTCTACTGCTAACTGACCAGTTATGTACTTTATGTACATAATCTTATTTTGTTAAAGATTATTAATATCGATTAAAAATTAACAATTGAATCTATTCTTAAACATGAATAAAATCGGCCAAGTGAACTTTTAAACCAATCTATCTGAAATCAGAATTTGTAAACACCTCATGTAAAATTAAACGCAAGAAAAATTCGATGTAACTTTTACATTATTAAACATATATACCAGGAGAATAAAATATACGAAGGCACGAGTGGATAAAGGTGTTATGTAACAAAATGATTATTTGGAGTAACTTTGATTTAAAAACATTTAATTGGAATTTTTTTATGGATTTTATTTTCGCAGTTTTATTGTGAGATACGTATTAGACACACAATTACCTTTTTTTGAATGTATTATATTATACTAAAAAAATAATTTTATTAAACAGAAACTGAAAATATACATAAAACCTTATCCATAAAGAGAGAAATCAAAGTAAATGCAAGTAAAAATAGGAAAACAGGTTGTATTGCTAACACAGAAAATCTCTATTAAAAAAAAACAAAATATAGTTATTTTTTTTAAATCTAATTAATTAGTTATTCTTTTTTTAGGGTTTGCTTTATTTTCTGCAGAAATATTTTCATAAAACCACTTATACTCTTCTTTTATATATTTAATCTGTTCACGTAGATTACTAAGTTTTCAGAAATTAGACCTCCTCTTTTTTCTTGAATTCTACTTACAGAAATTTCATCATTTTCATAGATTATCCTGTTTCCCTTCTTAAACAAATCCACTCTAAAAAATGGGGAAAACTCATCAAGATTTAATTTATATGAGTAACTGCCGAACACATCAACATGCGTCCATATAACATTGTCCCTAAAGTGACTTTTTGTTTTAACACATTTGTTTTTTTATGCCATAAATGTGATTTTCTCGGAAGTTCTTCAAAGTCGTAAAAGTATCTCCCATGTCAACACTTACACACTTTTTTGTGGTTGCTGATTAAATAAGGTCATGATACTGTTCAGGGACATAAATATTGTCCGCCTTTCTAATTTTCTTCTCAATTGTTCCAAAATTTTGTTCTGAATCTAAATAGCTATGACCAACTTCGGGAAATTTAGGGTCAGTAACTTTAAACATTCCTCTAAGAATTAAGAGTTGGTAAAGACAAACAATATTAATATTTTTATTTTGGCCTGCACACGAATCAGACCAAATTATTAAGTGGTCGATATCTTTGTGAATTTCTATGACTAACTGACAAAATTTGTGAAGGCTAGTTGCTATTTCGATACTTCCGCTGTTAGCCACATCTTCTGTCCAATTAAAAAGAATGCTCTTGATTTTGAAGATATCACACACTGAATTCCAAAATTTTAGAGCCATATTTGCCTCAAATAAAATGCTTTGCTTGTTGATAATTAGGGATGTGGCATTGTCTGCAGTAGAGCCATAGTAACATAACAGATACTTTTGTTACGTAAAGGATTCTTTCTATCGCGGCTTTGTGCTTCAAATGCTGCTTAAAAATTTTCCGTATGCCCCTCAGTGTTTCTCCCAAATCGCAAACGCTACAGGTGTCACTTCTTGGTAGGCAAAAAGATAAATTGGACTTAGTAAAAAATGTTTTACTATATGAAGAAGATTTAACCATAAACCGGGCGTCCAGGTTTCTGTTCTTACATTCCTCAATGTACATTTTGTACATTTGTGTAATATTAAGAAGGAGCGACAACTATTTCTTGTGATGATTTTTGTTACGGGAATAATGTGATTCTTCTGCTGGAAACTGCTGGATATGAGTAATAATGTACTCAATAGCATCGTTTATTTTATGGAGCCGAATGGGACGACGGCCTCTTTGGTCGGGTGATGGAGCGGATTCCCCTTTTTTAATTTGTTTTGAATAAATTCTATTTTTTCGGCTAAATTGATATAGTGAACACAGTGCATCCTTGCACACAAACTTCGTGTCTTTGTTAAAGGTAACAGAGTAGGTAAACGAATACATTTTTGGGGTTTTTTATATTAGTACGATGTCGTGAGACTGTCTTAATATTTATGCTTTAAAATATTAAAGAATTTTTGGAATTAATGTCTAACGAATAATAGTTTTTCAAAATCAACTCTCGTACCTCTAGATTAAACTTCTCACTACATTTTAAACGGAATTTTTCTTTACATAACAGCCCCATGGCTATTTTCTTTTTTAGTACAAGTTTTCCAATCTGAGAGTGATATTCTTGTTCTTTTTCTCTAGCTATTACCGCTTGCTTTTCTTCTATTGATTAGGATTCCTAGAAACCTTTTTAAAATCTTTTTCTTTTGGTTCAATCTTCCTCTTAACACTTTGGCGTCTTTCCAAGAGAACTCGGTCGTTTTCCGAATCGTCAACTTCACTATCAACAGCAACATGTACATTGATTTGTCTATTACGCAGAGCCTTATTCGTTTGTGATAGCTTTTATCAGCAAAGTTATTTAAAAAAACCTCGTATTCGTCACTGGAACGTTGTTCGTTATTTTTAGGCAAATAGTCGCTACCTACATCACCTACAAGTTTTTTGATAAGTAGTGATTGCTCTCTGCGAAACTTAATAGTAACACTAACAAGAAAAATCGTATTCAAATTAATACTTACCACGATCTTTATTGCATACAATGAAATTCTCAAAGCTACTTTATGCCAGAGAAACTTCAGAACCAAAATTTTCATTATTTGTGCTAGGCCTGTTGTAGATATCTAAAATGATAAAAAATTTATTATTCAAATATGTATTGCTAAATGTAGAAAAACTCATAACATAACCTAAACAACAATTAAAAGATTTATGTTTTCTTACTATCCTTACAGCGTTTTTATCCTTTAATAATGTTAATATGTATTTTCCTCTGGACATCACTCTAAAATTAGAAATATCCCGGCAAAAACTATCGCTTTTGTACAAAAATTATCGATTCGAAATTCTGTTAAACTTGTAAATAACAATTAGAGCATAACTTAATAAATTTAAATATCACGTGAATCCTTCAACTGAAAACGCTCTACACACGGTGAGCGAGGCTGTTATGTAACCACGACACTTTTATCCACTTTGTCAAGAGAAAGAGGATTGAACATGCCACCTTTAGGTTTTCTAAATCAGAAGAAATTGCTGTGATTTCGAGACAAAATAATGTAAGAACAAAAATATAACGTATTAATTGTATGTAGCACAAATAAAAACAATTTTTGTAAAAATGTTACATGACATCTTTATCCACTTGTGTCTACGTAATTATTACGTTTTAATTCATAAATTTCCCAAGTTTTATCCAATAAATCTCAATCTATTATAATATTGTTTTGTGCTTTTATATGGAGGCCGAAAATTTTCTTCTTTTCTGGAGGTCAACCATAATCCATTAATGATACCTAATCCTACTTTGTCTGCAAATTCGACAACTATGTATTTGTTGTTCATAGTAGCAAGTAATTTTACACCTATACAAGGTTCCACAATTAAAAATTTAAATTGACACCCTCAAAATACTAAGGTTTTTTTATGTAGCATATCATTTAAAATTTGGTATAAAATAATTTTATTTTAAGAAGTATTATGGTTGGGCCATTATTTAATGTAATAAAAGTTAAGGCAGAAATCTCCCCTTGCAAATATTCACCTATATTTATTGTCATACCTAATAAACATTCATTTTACTTGAACTTCTTAAGCAGGTGCGTTAAATCATAGTCCTCTCTTGAAGGATGTGGTTAAATTAATTGATTGTTATTGTTTTCGTTGGAGTTACGGATTCTGCAATATTATCAATCGTAGAATGTAATGAAGCAAATTTAATAGACCTAAATTTTGTAATTATGCCTAAACACTTTCTGACATTTGCTGCACATCAAAAAATTTCAATAAATTGATGAAAAATGAACTAAGGACAATTAACCCAACTATTGGACACCTAATGGCGGAAGCAAGCAAAATTGATCATACTGCCAAACCCTAGTCAAACGCGCCGCTAATATTAATCTGTAAAATGTATCTGCGGAATTAATACTGTACTTATCAAAACCAAGAAAATAGTCGTATCCATAAATTTAAATTTAATAGACGCGCTTATAAACATTTATCTAAAATATTTATTCTAATTAATAAAAAATTGCTATGAAGGTAAGCGTAATCAACAGGCGCCATTTAAGCAGGCGTGAATACAACAGTATACGTGTTATGAGAATGTCCATCACTTGTTCACACTTGGATTGCACAAATAAAAACTATTAATTTTTGAAAGAGTCAGCGCGAGGTTAACAGACGAACGTAAAAATTACATATGCGTAATTTTAAACCATTTGAGTATAAATATTTTGTAAAATATGGTTATAAAGTATGTTTTGGTTGCACTATAACTAATTATGGTTATTGGGCCAACGTAAACTATTTGTCGGTATTGTTAATGCTCACCTTTGTTGAACGTTTAAGCTTAACTGTGGTCGGTCCAACATATGTATGATATTGGTTGGCAAGCACCAAACAATATCTCGACGATGCTAACAATTTCCCAATTTTGGATCTATCACAGATAAAACCAAGACTCGTCATTGAACACTCCTTTATGACATTACTGCACCCAATTCGTTCGCCCGATACACGCTCATTACGCTTAGCGCTAAAACACTTAGGTGGAATTTTTCACGAACAGTAGTCGTTCTAGGATGTTCAGATCTTTGGCGACGCTCAAAATTAATTCACCATATCACCTTGATTAACATATTATTAATGTTGCTATGTATCGGTCCATATGGTAGGAAATTTCCCGAAGTGAAAATACGGCCCCACTCATAGCGGAAATTCGGCCCCTTTCAAACTCACTTACTATTAATTGATCATAATTTGCAGGTTTTTGAACTCCGGGAGTTTTTAGAGGTGCATTTAGTGCGCCTGTGGCAGGAAAACTGATAAATGTTATTCATTTGTTATTATTTTGTCATTTGGTAGGAAATATAGATGTATACATGAAAAAATCATGAAATTGCTAGAATTTAATATTCAAATTTTAATAATTTTCTTTTAATACTATATTACAACTTCTGTAAAAAGTTAAAGAAAGTTACTTCATAATGACCAGGTGTTACACTTTTTATTCAAATCAGTATATTATTTAAAACTTCTTTTCGCTTTAACTTTATATTTTTTTTGCAGACTCGCCATGTTGGCGGAGTATTGGCATCTAATGGTGTTGCTGTCGATATCGCCGATTTTACTGGTCACCTCTTCAGATATACGTAAGTACTATATATGATTTCTTATACTTTGTTGGTAGTAGGCGTGTTGCATAAAAGTCAACTAAATATTTAATTACAATTAAATACCTTAAATGAAAATCAAGTTTTGTACTTAAAATCTCATTGGTTAAAACTATTTCAGCCTCGCATACTGTTTGGTAATAGATTTGATTGTAATTCAATACTTAATTGGCCTTTAGGCAATGGAATTTATTTGCCACACAAATTTCAGGAAGTACTACGTCGAAAATCTCTTGTCAATTTACCTTTTTAATCAAAGAATGAAGGTATTACTTTTATTATTTAGAATACTGACTTACTAACGGTGTAAAATATAGCAACTTGTAGAAAATTATTCAATTAGTTCCCGATAAAAAATATTGAATGTAGTGTTTATGCGAGTATTAAATGGTTGGTTATAAGTTTTTTCAAAGATACAAAGATGTTTGTGAAGTTATCTAAAAAAATAGTTGATTACCAACGGAAGTTACAAGTTTCTTTTATGGTAGCCATATTTACTGAAACTTTATTAGAAACTATTTGGTAATCTATACACCTTCTAGTTAACTACTTAAATTAGGATTGAGCAATTAGTTTAGAATATTCAATAAAAAAAAGAGAAGTGCACTAAATATGACATACTAGCGTAACTTTTTGCAAATAACTACTTCTGATGATGAAAATCAATCATAGAATAGATGGTACAGACAAACTCATGCGACTCCAGTAACTTTACTCTCTTAGGTCTGTATTTCTCAGATTTATCTTAAACATTTCTTCTCTTGAGTACAATGCTTTTAGAGAATTGGAAACTAATATCTTAAAGTATTTGTAAGTTATCCTATAATTAAGGAGTATTATACATTGGAACCTGTAACAGCTATTTTGTGATTATCTGTCACCAAATTTTGAAGTGTAAACTACATGACTAAGAAATTTTACTATCCTGGGCTTTTAATTTTCCTAATACTACTATATAACCATATCCGAGAAGATGTTGAACAGAAAAGCTCGTTATTATATAATGAAATTGCATCTACTTGTTTTATAAGAAATGATACTTTATTAGCATGAAATTCTTCAACGATGTCACTTTGTCGTATATTATTTTAGTACTGTCTTATATTAAGAGAGCCTTGCTAAATCTATGTGAATGTCCAAAAAATAGAAACTATTTTTTCTTGCACTTGTAGGAAGAGATACATTTAAGGATACACTTTGTAACAAAACATAATATTTTCAAATAATTTTTTCTCCCACGTCTAGCAATTATCATGACCTTACAGGTACTATTAACTGAAAAGTGTCTCAAGTTTGATACCTTCCATTTATGGTAAAAAAGACAGGGTAATGGTGGGTTAAATATATATTGCTTAAATATTTGAGGGCTTTCAAATAGTCAAGTACTTCCCAAATCCCACAACGGCCAATTAGCTGGCCTACGTTTGGTCGTATCTAAAATCATATAAGCAGGTTAAGTCGATATTAGTTTAACTCTCCGTTACTTGCGCACAGTGTTTCAGACCAGTTGTAAACGAAATTACGCATATCTTTAAAAGTAGAGGGTGTATGCTTCGCCATGTTCACGTACCTTTCAACTACATTACCAGATAGTATCCCACGCACCGAGAAGTATGTGAGTAAAATTTGTATAGCGGGCCGGGTGTGAGAGTTGGCATCTTATTTTTGTGTGAAGTTTTTAAGTTAAATTTGGTAGGTTTTTGCTTGTTTTTATAGTTTCTTGTGTTGTTATTAAAATTAATTTGTTTCTTCATTCATTATTGTGCGACAATTCTCGCGGGTGTGCAGGTACGGGCACACGGGTTAAAGCCACGAGACAATCCGTCTTTCATTTTACATTAGTATTTTTTTGTACAAATACATATTTAAAGGTTACTTGTATCTTTATTACATAAATATATGAAATAGTGATTAGGCAATATACAATAGTAAAATAACATTAGCACACAGTATGAGCAGACGCGGTCTTGTAGACCGTGCGCGAATACTTTAGAGCTAAATATTGCAAGGAGTACTGGAAGGCTAATGAAGTTTGTGTAATTGACAGAGCTAAGAAATTTACCCCAACTTAAGTACTAAAATATCGTAGATTCTTGTTTCATCAAATATTCGTAGTTTAATAAAACTGCTGCTTTTGTTTGATAGTATCTAAGCTCACAAAGTAAAAAAAAAAACACGGATTAAATATTAAAACTGTTTATAATTATAAATATAATGGGGTACAAATCTAACTAAATATAAATACAGAATAATTTCGCTTTGCTTGGAATCGGTCTCTAATAGCTCAGTTGGGAAACTACTTATATAGTAACTGGAACTGGATTCTAACTACAGATGAAAATATACGAGGGCCTATTGATGTATAATTAGCATAGGTAACTTTAATTGCACAAAAAAATATTCTTTACCATATGAACTAACAAACACTTACTTGAAATATCACTGTCTAATTTGACAACGATTTATTAACGCTTTGTTGTGTAATACAATCTCTAACTATCTGATAACGATCGAAATTATGAAAAATCCATCAAATTAACCACCTATCATTAATTAGGTACTTGTTTTTCAAAGACTAAATGGTAATCAGATTTGCAAAAACATGTTCAAAGAACTTGGCTGTATCTGCCATTTGTAGGCAATCGGAACAAATTAGGTTGCATCTAAAAGAGAGTTAAATTTTAAGTTGAAAATGACGAGCGGCCTGGTGAACCGATTTCTGTGTCTACTACAGAAAGTACTGATGCAGTTTATAACAAGATATTAAATCGTTGAATTGGACTAAAATATATATTCGGAACACTAAACAAGTCATATGAACGTGCACTTAGACTGCATCCGAATATATTTTCTGCGAAGTGAATTCGGAATTATTTGAATCCTGAAGAAAAACGAGTAACAGTGGAAGTGTTGCGTTTATTTTTTACCCATTTTCACAAGATACTGACTTTTGGCACCTTATTATTTGTAAGCACATCTAAAATGTCTACAACATCTATCCTTAATTTGAGAACACCCTGTATATAAGGAAATCTATAACAGAATCATATGTGTAAATTACCGGTATTCATTTGGTATTAAAACTTATAAATAAGGATTTTACGGGTTATTACGAAATTTGTTTGTAATAATGAACTTTTTAAAACAGCTGATCCACGAGTGTAAAAACAATTTACAGCTTTAGCTTTCACGAAACCACGTTTGTTTCTATGAATAAATGGCAACCACCAAACCCCCCCTTTTCCTGGCATTTCCAAGGTAAAGGAATATAGAACTATAGAACTCCCGAGTGCAAGCACGTATCAGTGAGGCGTGACGTTACTGTAAGCATTGTCGTTTCCGAATTTAACAATACAAACTAGCCACCCGTATCATCTACCGACTGTCTGAATCGTAGCGAATCAGGAAAATTGGCGCTCCATGCGAATCCATTAATATTTGGGTCAAGTTCCGTAGTCCTCGTTTAAATTGGCTACAGGGGTCTTAGGACGTTTGGAAGGTACTTTAATTACGTTCTAATCAGAAACGACGGCAGACATTGAATCCCGCTGCTATAGTCACGAATCACAAGCAATCACATGTAAGTTGCCAATTTTCTCTTATTAAGGCCTTTCCCACTTTACAAACTGACAAGTTTGCTAAGAGGAATCCGACCCTCAACCCCCAATATTTTTTTTGTAATGTAATAACCACTCGTTGGGGAATTACTACCGTCAAGTCTTAGTTAGACATTTTGTTGTTTTATTATATGAGCTCTTTCAAATTTAAAATAAAAACAAACAATTAGTATAATTGGGTATTACAATTCTGGCCCACCTTTAATTCAAGCGGTCAATACTTTGTTAATAGTTTAAGTAGATTTTAAATAAGTAAATTGGGGACCCCTTCTTTTTTTTCCAGTACCGTTCTGTTAGTTGGTAAATAATTGTTTAGCTATTTATGCTCTAATTGCCTGTATTATTTTATTATAACCATTTAGTCAAAACTAGATGCTTTTATTATTTCAGAATTTTTCGTAATCTTAGTAATAAGGATTAACATAACTTTCTTACAGGAAAATAATAGATTTAAGAACATAAGGAACACTCCCACATTGTAAGTTTAACAATTCAATTTTAGGAGGGCTTCTACAGAGGCGTATGAGAAACGCAGTACCTTGCAAGCATTCTTGAATACAAACATCGTATTTACGATTCGAATTAAAGACCTTATCATTTAGTCTCCAGTAATTCAAACTTTCGTTTCGACAAACAGATAAGGTGGCGCCTAAAACATCAACTTATACCCAATTTTGATTCTTAAAAGCCGTCCTGAATTTTTAGCTTCATTGTTACGAACAAATATTGTAAAATCCCCCCACGCTGCACCGTAACTGTCGGAGCAACGAGCTGATTCAGTATCAAAAACGTCATTTCTCTCAACCTTCAAAAGCCTAAACACATTCTTATCCTGTTATATATTATCATAGATGAAACTTGACCACATTTTTATGATACAGAGATGAAATAATAGTTCATGGAATGGACGGTCTAAGGAGTTTTGTGTGCAAAAATTTACTGGAAAAGTTCCTGTTCTGTTTTTTGCGATTCTCATATTAATGATAAAACTGAATCTAACCCCATTAGTGGATTATAAAATAATTTTTTTAGATTTACGAAATTTAAAACGCAATTTTAATTTTTTTTATTTAATTTTTGATTAATTGATGATGTGAACATATCTTTTCTTTCGATATTATGTTTTTTAAATTTACTTTTGTTGTCTACCTTAAAATTTACGCAGTTTTATTTTATCACCTTTTATCAAACTATCATATCTCATTATAACTATGTTGTTAATTTAAAGTTATTTTATATATTAGTACTTTATAGTGTAGTAAGGTATTTCTGCCATAATCTTTATATTTGTTACAGATTTTAAGTTTTAATATTTTAGGCTCTAACGAAGGGGAAAACTGATCCCCGAAACGTAAGCCGAATGTATCAAAAATATAATACATGTCCTGTTCTTATCTTTAATAGAAACAACTTCTACCAGCTATTTATGGTAGTAAAAATTTAAAATATACAATTTATAAATTATTTTCTAAATTATATATATACATATATAAAATTTAATAATAGATACTGTATTTCAGCTAACTATGTATAATTAATTTAAATTACAAAGTCAATATTTCGTATACGGTTGTATACTTTTTCAAGGCAATACGTAAACTATATAAACTTATTTTGACATTAATGACAGGATAAACTGAAAACAATTCGGTTAAAAATAAACATTGCAACTAAGACAACGGAAAATTTTAAAATATACAACAAATCAACTAAACATTTTTATTTGCAAATACTAAATAAAAAGGAATA
>JAHWXV010201388.1:0-10189 GCA_024586415.1 Phrixothrix hirtus | reverse complement strand
TCGCAGTATAGGAGAACCACGCCTCGCTCCACTGTAGCTTTGCCGGCCGTCGCTAAAACACTGGTGTTTCTGCCACATGCGTTATTGCGATTTCGTCTTGAGACGTCTGATCATCATTAGTGCAATCCGATATGCTTGGGATTGCTGTAGAAAATAGAGTGTTGAAGGCCCTGACCGGGATAACACCATCACCTGCGTCCCAGAATAAGCTTGATAAGCTGTAAGTGATTGAAGTGTACCCCCAGCTGTAGCCCTCATAACGCTATCGCTCGGATCTGAGCAGTCTAGATGCAGCTCTCACTGCGTCCGTTTGTACCAAAAGGCACAAGGGAGGCAGATCAAGCAACACCGTCCAGAGCTGAAGCTGGCGTGGTTCTTAGGGTGTTTCCGATAGCTAAGCATGTAGTACGTTGTACTTTATTTATGTGGGCGTAGTTTCTTTGACTCCTTTGGCCACCATACAAGTGCTGCATAGGTTAAGGCTGGTCTAACCACCGGCGAGTACATTTGATGTATTATTTTGGGAGTCAGACCCCACTTAATCTCATAGGTGCGGCGGCACATCCAAAAGATCACCGTCGCGGAATCAGCTCTTACGTAATTGTGAAGGTCTTCTTAAACATTTTTGGCAATTAGAAGAAATAACAGAGGCTAACTCAGGAGAGTATATAGGATATGCGATAAGTTTGATCTGGTGTGCTAGCAAAAATTTCGTGTCGCACTGTATGTGCGAGAGCATTGTTATGGTACAGGAACCAGTTCTTGTTTTACGACAATTGCTATCTATTGTGATGAACATCTTCACAAATCGCCTCATCATATCACAGTAGTAGCCAGCATCGATTATTTGGTTAGGGTGAATAAATTTCCGGTGCACTATCCCGCTATTGCCAAAGAAACAATCACCATGCTTTTGGTTGCGCTTTTGTCTTGTATTGCCCTCTTCGAGCGCGTAGGCTGAAGAATCTTCCACTAGGATGATTTTGCTTAGCCACTGGGCCGTAACTACAAACTCATCTTTAGTCACCCATGATGATCCTTGACAGGAATGTGGGATCACATCTTACGTGATTGTGAAGGTCTTCTTAAACATTAACGTGCAAGTTGTTCTGGTTAGATGTCAAAAGGCAGGGGACAAATTTGGTAGCAACATGAAATACATTCAGATCAGCAGTAGTAATGGCTTGAGCAGTTCCAAATTGAATGCCAACTGTATCAAAAACTTTCAGAATGATTATTCGACGATTTGTCTAATTTTGTTTATACTTGCGATAGTTTATATATTTTTGTCACAGATTTTCCTAACTCAACTTAAGGAAACATCACTAAGTGTCCACCTCCGAATGAAACTTGGATGCGTTGTAGACAACTAAAATATAAGAGACTCATGATCTTTTTATTTTGGGCAACTCAATTTTAAGGGGTAAAAATCGCTCCTAAAGTTGGACCTGTTTTGAACACCATATTGAGGATATTACATATAAGGTGTGGGCCGATTTTAATGAAACAAAACTTTGAAATATTCTTCATAATGGGGAGCAAAAACACGATTCTATTTATACTGATATCTGTGAGGGTGAAAGCACGATTGAAAGTGGCAAGTGTACCTTCAATTATAAACGATTTCTTCTGAAAAACATATATATTGTAGAAAAAGTTAAAATACAAATTGCTGAAAAACGCTTGTAAACGGGGTTTCAACCCTTCACTTATACTAATACTTTAAATCTAGTTTAATACTGTTTGTTTTTAGAAAAATCGTCCATTTACAAATAGAATCTTGCTAATTGTGATTACGATTTGCTTCTTGCATAACCCACATGCGTTTAACTATGAAGGGGTAACTCACCCCATTCATAAATTGTGTTAAAATGACTTACAACTAAAGTAAAATGATCACACTCGATAAAATATAAAAAGCGTCTTAATAAACATAACCTCAAAAATTAATGTCTTCCGAGATATATCTATGTTAGTTTAATAATGTAGGTTATGTTTACAAAAAATAAATATTACACTATTTAGTTCATGGTAAAAGTAGGACCCTTCTAAACTACAAATACATTAAACGTTAATGATAACCAAAGTGCTCAGCTGCTACACTGAAAAAGCTGCGTATTGCAACAGGTATAGAAATAATATTTGAAACATATTATCTGCTTTATATGAAGTGCCTTATGGCACTAGGCATGATTTACAATTGGTTGGCATAATTTTCCTACTTTACTAGATTTTGATGTTTTAAGAATCAAGTAAATAGTCGATGAAGTATTCAGTAAAATCGTTTACGCAAATATTAAAAACTATGCAAACAACAGTGTCCGATAAGTACAAGTCGTGTTTCATATATCATACGTCAAGGATTTGACACATATTTCGGGTAATATGAATTGCAGATATGAATAGATTACAACAGTTTTACTTGGGGTTTTGAATATTGATACAGCTTCGGTGTAGGTGATTTATTTATAATTAAATTATCTATAATTTATACTGATTTTATGCTAATTGTTTCTTGTTGGAGTCGAATTTCTATATTTTAATATGATAATTTCTAAAAGACCTACAATGAAAATTAATGCCATTAACTTTATAAACCTTTGACTAGCTACATTTCAAGGACTAAACTTCTGTTTTTCACGTTTTCAAAGTGGAAGATAAGTTTGTTGTACATTGATATTCCTGTAACTAACTACTACTAATTATCCATTCAAACACTATGCATTCGTTGTCCCTTTTTTCTTTCTCTGTTTTATTTTCCTTCCGTACGTACGGTGTGATGATAAGGTCTTACATGAAATTGTACTTGTTTACATGTTTCAGTCTGCGAAATAGTAATGCTGCGCTGTTCTTGTTGTTTAGAGTATTTGTACTGAAATCATTAATTAGAGTATCCGTAAATGACTGTTGCAATCTAGTAGGTACAAATACAATATTTGTACTTAGTTTGACCAAAATATGTCTTCTGTACTGTCTTGTTATCTCCTTGAGCTTTAAAATTTCACATTCTTTATGAGGAACCAATTGCGGAATTTGTAATATTTCTTTTTGAAGGTGCATGCCGTTACAACGTTGAAATACTACATCCGTTTTGTTTTTTATTTTATTTCTTTCAAATCCATTTTACCGTTTTATTTCAGCATGGTTTCTCTAATAAAAAATGAGAAGTAAAGCCATATTTGATGTAATGGTGTGTGTGTTTTGCAAACAACGTTGCAGTAAACTGACAAACTTAATTTTCACTTGTAAGATATCTATAATTGATTGCTAATGTGGTTCTGGAAAGTAGATGTCACTTAATCCATACAATACATACAATTAATTATTTTCTAACGTTTTTCAATTCAGCAGGTACTTTTATATTAACCGATATTGAGCGAAATTAGATGTACTCAGTTCCGCTGATCACACAACCGTTTTTAACATGTTTTAGCATATCTCTTAATTTTCATATCTAATTCCCTTGTATTAGATGCGTTTTACTTGTTCTTCTAAAAAGGATGTAACTAGTTCTTTTACGTTCTAGTTCTTTTCGAAATATATTCTATTTGTTTTATCCTATAGAATCACAACACTCTGAGTATTACGTTTTAGTAGTAACAATTTTGCCCCTTTAGAATGAAGCAATATTTCATATTTGAAATTATCAGGTTTTACATACTATATCTATAAAAAGTTGCTTCTTGATCATACTAGTGCGTGTTTAAATACACATCATAAGAATTTTAGCTTACAGGATTTGAATAATAAAAATGTAAAGTGCGGAACTTTAGACAACTTAAGTTATTTTTATATTTATTTATTATAATATAATCTTTATGTACAAGTGAATCATTTCATTTTTTCTACATAATTTAGAAGGTTGAAATAATTAATTAATTGCATCATTTTTTTAACAATAAAAAGTTACTAACTTCCCACTTGAAGTTTCACTAAAAGGCTTAATACATGATTTATAAATTCGTTTTTTATATTTGACCAACCCCCATACAAACAATACTCAACTTTGTTGTCTTAGATAACTAGTCATTAACTTTGCTTTTATTCATTTTCAGAAAGAGATCTTTAAATTTATTTGGCATCTGTATCCTGAAGGACCACGATTTGTTATACTAAACTTTTATAAAACAGTTTTTGCAAATTTCTCCAGAACCAGCTTATAAAACTACTTGTTCCCAAATGATTTATTTTTACATTATACTAAACTGTAATATTTTTTAGCGTTTAATCCTATTTTTCTATGAAACTTGATACATATCTCTAACTAACCTATAATTATTTCATTTTTAGTACTAAAATTTATTGTGGGGGAACGGTTCCACGAAAACAATAAATCGCCAGAAAGGTGCATTTTCCGATTATTCTACGATTTTGAAATACAAGTTTCTTTTATTGCGAGTTTAAAATGATACAGTGTATACTCGTTGTTTACAGAGCTGGAGATGTATGTTTCCATATAGAACTATACTAACTAATCCTGTATACAAGTTTCAATAAGGATTCATCAGGAGTTGACTTTCAGATTTGTTGTCGAATGTAATATCCTGTTATTCGAGAGACGCATTATATGTTTCAATAACGTCAAAGTGTTTCTATAGGTATTTTATTAGGGTGTCCTTGAAGCTGCATAGCCGAGATGTTAGGTCTACTTCTGGTAAAATTTGCCTGATCTCGGAATTTTTATGTTGTTACTTTGCATTCAGTTATGGCGTACTTTCAAATATTATATGCTTTTACGTAAAAGATTTAAATTTCTTTGCAAAAACTAATTACGGATGCAATTCCCTTTTGTGCAACGATAACATTAATTTCAATTAATATATACACACATTTGTAAGTATATTTTAAATTAAAATTCCATCTTCAAAATTCAATAAAAACTGTTTTAAATACGCCAAAATAAAAATTTTGTTTTTCTCCTTATAAATACATAAAAACGCGTCCATTCATTATAAAAATTGTTATTTTCATCTGCTTAAACACATTCAGTTGGTGTACTTCTACTATGAATAAATAAAAAATAAACTTTATTATTCGCACTAACGAACTGCTCATTACAAACTCTTAAAAATTATTTCTTCAAAATATACACATCTACCTAACTATTTTCCATCATTTTCTTACGAGCTCGTCCAACATTAACCGTCTTTTCCTATCAACCTATCTCTCTCTCTCTTACTATACGACTAATTTTTGAAATTCCACTGTCACTATCATTAGTTCCACTAGAGCAATCAGGTCTTATCAACAGGAAAATTACAGCCACTATAGAATTAAATAACGTTTATTACTATGCCAATTGCTCTAATCATAAGATCGATCAACCACGCTTATTACTACGCCAATTAGCGCAACTAGAGCAATCACGCCCTATCAATATACAAATAACTCTAAAAAGTATTTTGATATGATGCGTTCGTAAAACAACATTACAGTAAACTCATCACGTTTACTATTCCTATATAAATTAGCCCCCGTAACTAGAGCAATCTCCTCCCTATCAACATCTAAGTTACCATCATTACGCAATCAGACCCGTCATTACTATACAAATTTTCTACTAGTCATTACATCAATTATATACATACATATTACATACATGCATGGAAGCGTCGGCACGCCATTTTATAATTTCTATTTTTACCCTTCAATTGTCGGTGCGCCATTTTAACATGCAATAACAAGAGATGTATGCAATCGCTATTACATATTCTTTATTACTAATATGCGGTCAACTTTTACTAAGCCACGTTTATCTATATGCTGATTTGGAAACGCGCTGTTTCCGCCTTTACGAAATCCATCCTTCTCGGCCTACTTGAACGCCATTTGTGGGGGCCCCTCTTGCTAAAACTCGCTACTAATGGCCGCCACCCACTTTCTATCTCTTTCCTACATTTCTTACCACACATTACACTTCTTACTTTATATTGAAACGAGCTAAAACGCTCAGTCAGGGGACGGAAACTCTACCGCTGCCCTCCGCCGTACGAAAACCTTACCGCTCAGGAAGCCGACACTATCTAGAACGTTAGTTGGTATACTACTCTACAATTCTTTTGTATTTGTTGCTATTTTACGCAAATTTAACAGTTTCTCTAAAAAAAATGTGTTAAAACGGGTTATCAGAGAAAATCATAGCAGTTAAGTGGCGTTTTCCGTCTGCTGTAATTTGGATGGGTGACTCAAAATAAATATAAATAGTATTTTAATCATTTATGGACATTATGGATATACTTAAGAGAAAGTCGTGTTTGTCTCATACCAGATTTTTCTAACTTATTAATGTGATTGTAGTTGCAACTTATTGAAAAGTCGCAATTATTAACAGGCTGTAAGCGCATTTAATATAATAAAATTACCACTAATTTATTAATTATTATAAGCTCACACAATATTATAATGGTTGATAGAGTTAAACGGAATATTTCCGTAAATAAATATTATTATTGCAATTATTACTATAATCGTATATAAATCATATATTTATGAAATTACGTACTTTTTTACAGCGTGGTGTTCCGAAGAACTTCTTAAATGATTGATCGACTTCGAGTTGGTTGCCTTATGAGATTATTCCCACAAGAAACAATTAAGTAGATATGTCCTTGATTATGTTTTGGAGCACTTTGAGGTAATTTGTGCTACATTTGTACCTTCACACAATATCTATATTGAATTATTATCACATATTTAAAATGTTCTAACTTCCTAAATTAAATCTGATAAACATTTAAGTTTTAATATCAAATTTAGCCTACTTTTGACATGCATCGATACGTAATTAATATAAAAATTATAATTATCGCATAATAATCTGCCTGTCGGCTTTTGTTCATGTAGTGGTTGTTAACCCCGAAACTAGGCCCTTGGGAATTGAAACTTATAAATAAGCAAAAAATTAATTAAAATCAAACTTTACTCCGTGGCTGGCTTTATCGGTAGAGCGATGAATCCTCCTGCATCAGAGAGAATGAGATAAAAACACAAAAGTGCTCAATCAGTCAGTCTTCCAAGTTGCTTCTTATTAAATTTATTACCAAAAAAACGTGGACTTAAAATGACAACATAAAGTTTAGCTAATCCATTATAATATATTTTCTCTAAGTATATTTCTTATTTGAAAAGAAAATAAACATTTTGGAACATTTAATAATTTTTCTCTTAGGTTTATAATAAATGGATTCACGTTAATATTCCTACACTTGAAATAACTGATAACTGCAATCGAGATCGATGAACAAAATTGCATCAGTTATTAGACGAGCAAACTGCCTGATTGCTATTTTTTCCAATTTTGAATTCCAATTAAAATTTATATTCGTTTATAATGGTTAATAGATTAACTACAAATGAAATATTGATTGTCTTTGAACGTTCAATTCAGCCTAAATTGATACTGGTATACAACTGGAGCAACACTTAAGAGCGGAGTTACTGATGATTTTCTTTTTGAAAAAGCATTAAAATAACGGTATAGCAGCTGACTCTGTGGTTCTATGACTGGGTCCTGCTAATTAAGGAAAACGTTATTTATTTTAATCATTGCTTGGCTAGTACTATTATTAGAGGTTACAAAAGAAAATATTTGAAGAGCAGGTAACGATCTCACGCAATGAGAATATATATTTATCAGTTGCTAGAATGAAAATTCATTATTTCTATTAGTAAATTGCGACTTTTCAATCTGACTTTCGTAATTTATTTTTTTAACTTAAAAAAATATTACTTAACAACATATTTCATTAGTAATAACAATACCAATTATCCATTCAATAGTTAATGCTTACTATCGACAAAAAACGTCGCCACATAGCATTTTTTCTGAAAGTACGCCGATTCAAACCCGAAAGGTTGGTAAATTTTTTTGCGATAAAATTTTAAAAAACGTACCTTTTTCTTGGTTAAGAAAGTAAAATAGTTGGTACTGTGTTCCAGACCATTTGGCACGTTAAAAATCCCGAACAGCGATGGGGCACCTCTAGATTCAGCAAATTCTAGTAAGCATGGCGAAATGACCATAGTAGTAGACCAAAGAGGAGCAATTGAATTTAATCATTCCCAAAGTCTCAGTCACAAAACAAAGTAAAAGTTAATCTTCCTAGTGCGGCATTCACAGTTCAAGATACGGTATGGAACCTAAAATTTTAATTTCAAATATTTCAAAAACCGCGTACTTCTTCAGAAGAAAATGTTAGTTCAGTTATTTGTTATTTAAGTATTATCATTTATTTGTAATACATCTTTTAGAATAAAATTATAATAATAAGTAATGGTGTGAAATATCTGTCAACACTTCAGCATTTATAAAAATTAGCAATACTATTTATTGATGTTGCAAGGATTTATACTATTAGAAATGTTTTATTGATGAGATTGTAGACAAAATTTAACATTCAATTTTAAACACGTTTAATTACACAAAAGACATTGTCCTTATTATTAAACGAAACACAATTTTGTATTTCTTTTTGGAATATTTTAACTTTTTTAATTCGTAAAAAATTCTAAATGATTTTAGATTTTCGAGAGCCTGTATATTAATTACTAACGACAATTTAGTAATAAAACTTTAAACATTTTAACATGAAGATTCTTTGTGAAACGCTTAGCAACGTGGTAATGAAACATTCAAAAAGTTTCAAGTAATAAATAATCCATTTAACATTGGCAAAGTCAAATCAGGGTAGATATACGCGAAAACTTAAGTTTAATAAAAGGAAGACAGTTAAAAGGTATGAAGATTTTTAATATAATGCTGAAATACGCTAAATAAGATTAGGATGATTAATTACGGTAATTGAGGTAATATCATAAACATACATTGCTGATCGGTATATTTGTAAAATTTTATATTTTATAAATTTAGTCATCTTTATAGAATATAAAAACAGTGCCACTACTATTGTGTTTTAAACTACGCAATATTATGAAAAATATGGGCATCAAATGAGAACATTTTTGAGCTATAACTTTTTATGACTTTCTGAGTGGTTTAGCTCAACAACAATGTATTTGGTCGATTTTTAATTTTCGCGAATTATTACCATAAGAAATAACAATTTACCGTTGATTGCAAGAACTCAAGTTTGGACGTAGTAGTATGTAATGAGTTTTATGACTTTACAAAACGCTGATACTGTGCATGAAATGTCTCACGAAGACCTATTTGTAACATGCGATGAGATTTATAGGCTTTGGCAGGAGTCAAATATACGAAAAGCTGTTTTTTGCGTTGGATTTGACACAATATAATTCCACGGCAAAAAACGAATAGTGCTAAGAGAATGGAAGATTCTTCAACTGTTTAGTGGAAGAGCATCAAATCACGTATATGAGATTGTATCGGATGATAAATGAATTTATACATATGAACCTGAAAAAAAGGTTAATTGATCGTTTTGGTCAATATAAGAAGAAACTAACAAAAGACGTTTGTTCTAGCAGTGTTTCGATGGAAATGATCGCTTCATTTGTCACCAAATTGGATTATGTTGCCACTATAGATTTTGTAGGTATTAGAACTGTTAATTCCGATTGCTATTCAATTCTTCTTTTATTAGAAGCGATTACTAAAATTAGTAACAATGATCAAAAATATCGAATAATTTTCCATCACAATTATGTGAGTTTTCACAATGTGGGCAAGCAATGGAGTATTTGCCTAGAAATAAGATTGAATTGATATAGCGTTGTGAACTGCTTTAACGACTTCTTTACGTCAAAATACGTACTCCTCGATTTAAGTAACATGAAGAAGTAGCCGAGCTTATAAAAACATCATTTCTACTATGTCAACAGCTGAATGATATAAATGCTTCAAGAATTGGTTGGAACGATTGAAGAGTTAATTGAACTTATTATTAGCAGTGAATTTTTCCGTAGACTTTTTGGTATATACTCAGTGACAGAATTTGCAACACCAAGAAGGAGTAAGAATTTCTTAATCAAAGTTGTTAGATCTGTTCGGCTGACATTAAGTAATAATTGATTAACTTTCGGGATCAAATGGTAATGTGATGTCACATTTGACGGTTGCTATAATTTTGTGCTAACTTTTTCGGTCTGTGTTTTTCGTACGATTTGTTGATTAATGATAATACGCGCTTGTAGAAATGGATAGTAAATTCAGGTAAATTAATTAAGATACGCTTATTATAATTTAGGATTTGAAATCGCTAATTTAGTT
>JAHWXV010201385.1:0-17345 GCA_024586415.1 Phrixothrix hirtus | reverse complement strand
AAAATGTACATGTACAGAGTGTATCAAAACCGAAACTGTATATATTATTAATATAGAACCGTTAACAAAGCTCAGTTCACACTGGGGAGTAACCGTATAATTTGATTTTATTAATTTTTAGGCTGAGAGGATTAACGTTGCAAAATTCAAAGCATCGATTAGTTTTAGAGGATTGCTGTTACTTCTAAAATACGGTACTGGACCTTTTCTCCGACTTATATAGAGCTGACCCGCGGTATATAAGTTTCAGTGTTTGGATTAAGTCCCAACATCTACGACGATCAAGAACCAGCTCAACTAGTTACAATCTTGACGTCCACAGAACAAAGGGGCTCAAACGAACACTCGTTACAAGGTTCTGTATGGCGCAAACAATGCCTTTAACGCCAATGCTCAATTTTATAAATCGGAATTAAATTTTCAATCTTTAGGAGTGAGTTATTTTTAATTTTGATTTAAATAAGAAGATTTCGTTTATAAGTCAAATTATCTCTTTTATGCTTTTAATACAACTTCCAAATTTGTTTCTTAAATTAATTTGAAATAAAAATCAGGTCATATTGTGGTAGGTCAAGCATCTACACATGTATTTATTTGTAAGTAAATGACGGTGCGTAATTCGATAGGTTATTATTGGTTATGTCGGGAATTATACTCGACATTTTTCTTAAAGCTCTATAACCAGATTATGTGGCAATGTCAACCGTATACAAAATGTTATCGTATGTAACGATTTTGAAAAAAGGCCTTAATGCAATTTAATAATTTCAAAAATGGGCCTATCTTAGTAAGCAGAGTAACTATTTTATTCTCTACAATTATTTCAAAACAACCCTGTATGTTACAATCGTTTTCAAACATGGTCATGCGTCAATATAAATTCCAGATTTTGTGTGCAGTGGAAGTTGGATACCTCTTGTTAGGGTATACAGTTGTTTGTGATTATAAATTGCGATAACATTTTTTTGGCCCCATTTAATCTTTGAAAGGTAAGGATTTCTAAGAGAGAAAGGGGACATTTTAATTACCTATATACAGAAATTACTAGTATGAGGTGTATGAGTACGAGTACGAGGTTTGTACAATATTTTCGCGAAAAAGGTATTTTATTTAATTGTTAGTAACATTGGAAGTATGCATACGCAGTCAATAGTAGCTCGATATTTATTCAACGTATAGTTTCATCGGAATTAGTGCAGTGTTTGTTTATTATACTATTGTACAAAACATTTCCTACTTGTGCTTCAAAATTATCTGTCGACATCGAGAAAAAGGTTTTATTGGAACAAGGAATTGATATTAAATTTCAGCGAAACTCGGCAAGAGTAACTAGGAGATATATGAAATTTTACACCGTGTTTTTGCAGATTTCACAATGCAGCAAACAGCTGTTTATAAGTGGATTAAGCGGTACCAAGATGGTAGAGAAGATGTTAATGATGATTTAGGTATCGAGCGTCCCACCTATAGTTGCAGTAATGCGTTTAAAACCTTGTGTTGTGTGATCGTCGTCTGACAAAAAATAATTGCCGTGGGAATTAGCAATTGTACAGTACAATTGATTATATTTGCTAAACTTATTCTCAATTCCATTGGGAAAAGTTCCATGATAATCTATAATTATTCACCTCATTTAGCACCGCGCAACTTTTTCTATTTCTCAAATTAAAATTGGTCACTCGGAGAACTCATGAAGATGTCGAAAGCATTAAAAAGAAATCGATATTGCTTCTCAAGGTGCTATTATTTGCCGATTTCCAGCACTTATCTTAAATATGGAAAAAGTGATGGAACAAGTACATTTAGACAAGAAAGGCGTATTTTGAAGGGTTTTCTACGTATTTTTGTCTATACTTGGTATGTACATGTGATTAAAATTTTAAGCTTGGTATTGTGCTAGATTCGGATTAATACTAATGTTATTCTAATAGCGAACCCTTACAACAATTTTCGAGGGTTGTGGATTTAATTTTCTTGACTTTCTCGTCATTTGTTGCCGCTTTAGGTATTTCACTTTCGGAAATTCTCTGAGAGGTAGAGCGAGAGTTCCCAAAAGTGGAAGGCGAAAAGCGGCAACAAATGATAAAAAAATTAAAAAAGCCTTGAAAATTGTTGTATGTACGTCTGTCTCCTTTTCTCTTGTGTGTGTGTGAGAGAGAAAGAGAGATTCTTTAACGGCTTTCGTGTCCCGCCGAAACCATTTGGAGAAAAATTATATTATGTAGTAGGTTCATCATTTTCATACATAGTAACCAATCTCTCATGGTTTATCTTTGGCTGACGGCCCGTTCTTGTCAGAATTTTTTTTTACAATATGCCCTATAAAATTGAAACTAATTAATGCACTTCATTCAAATTTTCCGTGTAAGTTTAGAATATATGCCTTTTGAGAAATTATGTTCAAACGTGGTGTCACTTATTTTTTTATGGCTGAAGACATAAACAATGGCTATGGTACATAATGTTTAAAAGTGAGATTGTAATACATTGTTTCAACAATAAAGCAATAACAATAATAATAATAGCCGGCGCCGACTGGTGTAGTGGTTAGTATGTTTGCTTCTACACCCAAGGGACGCAGATTCAAACCCGATCGAGATTTCTAAATTTTTCACCAGAGGGAAATTTAGAAAACATGCTTTCTTTTCGGACAAGGAAGTAAAATCGTAGGTCCCGTACCAATGTGATGTTTGCCATGCTAAAAATCCCTACTGGCGGTGAAACCCCTCAAGATTCAGCAAAATTCTAGTAGGCATGGCGAAATGGCAATATAACAGTTCTAGCCCAAGAGGGCCAAGGAAAATTCCGCATCTCAAACCCTCAGCCACAAAAACAAATAAACAAATAATAATAATAATAATAATAATAATAATAATAACAATAATAATAAAAATAATGTTATGTTACATAGGCCAAGTCGGAAGTACAAATACATATACAAAAAATAATACTATAAAATTTCAGAAGTTAAAATTTAAAAATTCATCGACGGAGAAGAAAGAATTTTGAAATAAAATATTTTTAATACTGTCTTTAAATAGCTTTACATTATCCTAGCTTTTAAGCGTCTCTAGCAATTTGTTGTAAAATAATACGCTCATGCCCAGGGACTTAACTTAAACAACTCAAGCCTATGCACTTTATATTGCAAAAAAATGTCCATGACGGGTTTTCTAATTGCGGCGTTCATTTAATAGTTCAAATTCATGCAAGTTTTTTTTAACATATAAAAGAATTTCTAATACATGAAAAAGTTAAAATCTTTGCCTAGAAAATATTGCTTTACAAGACTGACGCTAGGCCAAACTAAACATTGAACCAATAGCCCTTTTCTGTAAAAGAAAAGTTTGCTGCCAAATAGCGGCATTTCCGTAGAAAACCAAGCCATACCTGATGAAAGATTCGAATTTAGAAAAATTAAACACTTTTACGGTATCAGTGTTTGCCAAAGTTTGAAGTCTGTTTATAGCAAGTGATATTTTCAATTTAATGAAAGGTTAATTTTAATATCCACAAGTTTAAAATTTGTGACTTGAATAAGAAATTTATTTGCAATTTTTATAAGATGATTTAAAATATAGTTTAAAGTAAGTGGTAGAAATTTTAATGACACGGATTTTTCAATATTCACGGTTAAATGATTTTTTGTAAAAAATATCTGAAGTTGTTGAAAATTTAAAAGAGCCTCCGAAGAGTGATTAATTAAAAGTGTGATGTCATCTGCATAACAACAAAAATGGCATGAAAGATACTCATTTATGTTGTTTATGTATAACAAGAATAGTAACAGGCCAAGAACGCTACCTTGGGGTACACCCATATCTACTTCTAGTTCACTCGAATTATAATTTGAATTAAAATTAGAAGTACATTACAAGTAAGACCAGTACTTTAATATACCCTTCATGTCCATGTATTACAGTAAAATATAGCTTCTATACTAAATCAAGAATAACGTATTCCGATTTTCCGTGTGGTAAAGGTATTGATTGAAAGTAATTTAAACATTTTTGAAACGTATCAATTAATAATTGCAATTCTGTGTAAGTGTGCTTTATAATATCATCAATGTTTAACATGCCCCATAATTCTAAATAATTTAACTTTTATTGTACTACGTGTCTTAACGTTTTTCGTAAAATGGAATAATTTGTTTCGGAAATTTCTAATGAAGTAAATAAATGTTGACCTACATAACACAGGTTCGAGTTATGAACTAAAGATCCTACAGATGTCAAAAAATGTTTACCACTTAAAAATTCCCATAAAGGTTTGGAATTAAAATGTATGGAAGCACAAGCTACATTTCATTGAATATCAATTAGCCTATGCTCCAGTTTCAGTAAATTTACTGTAAAGCCGCTGTACAAGAAAATTTTCTGATACTATAATTATTTACACAGCAAATATTGTTAAATATTTCTTGTTTAATAAGGGTATTATCTCATTTTCCATTAAATATTTCAAGTTTGTGTTCAATAACCGTCATTGTTTATTTAATCTACGTAATAAAGCAATGATTAAATGTTAATATTGCAATACCAGTTGTTCTTGACTTGAATTTTCTAATTTTAATTTACATATTCTTCCAGAGATTCAACTATTTGTTGAGATTTAGTTTTTGTACTGTTAAAAATCTAAATTTAGCATTAGGTTTATTGGAATTTATTTAATTTTGATTAAACTAATAATTTTTGTACTAAAAACTATTTAACAGTTATTGTACTTGATTAAAAGATTATGTTGAGGTAATAATTCTTGATTATGTAATTGAATTTAATTCTCTGAATTGCTATACTAACTGAATTAGAATTTAAATGAACTCTTTAGTTACTTACAAAATAACTGCTTGTTAGAAATGTTAAAATAGTCCACTACATGCAATTGTAGTTAATAACTCTTAAAGTTTACATTTTAATCAAAAAAGGTGCAGTAAAGTGATAGAACCAGCTTTTAAGCAGAACAATACATATTAAGTATTCCTCTTCGATACCATATTCACTAACGCCATTTGTAGTTGAAATTTAAAATTCTGTTAATTAAATTGAGATTAACTTTACATTCTGACAAAAAGAGATGCAGATTAGACTATTATTAATATTTTTATCTTTATTCAATAAACAATTGGGTAAGAATTGTTTTCATAATAATATTCATGCTTAAAATTGAAATTATTTACTTACATGTTAAATCAAAATGTATTTACACCTAGAGTAACTATAGCTCTTGGTCATCGATCTTTCCACCATCGTTTCACAGTAATACTTGAACAACTACGACCACGACAGTCACGTTATATCTTCAAAATAAAATCATCAATTTTTAAATCATTCTTCAGTTTCATTGATTATATGTAAAACATAACGTCTCGCTCATGTAAACTAGTATTTTGCAATGGCGCTAGTGCAAATAATAATTATATTTTCAATGCCAAACTGGTTTTTAATTATTGGACCAACAAATACATAATTTGAGTTTTAACAGTTGGGCTTATTTTGTTTTACTCAAGTGAAACGAAAATTTTTAAACTATCATATTTTAATCAAAAATTGTAATTTATAAAAATGCGCCCAGTATGCAGTATATGAACTGAACAGAGTAATTATGGTTTAGTCAATTTCAATAGGTTTATTCATTTTTTTCCATTTCCGCAGCTCCTTCCGTTATTACCTAAAATGCTCATTGTACATAACTAGTATTTTTAAATGATAAAAAATACAAAAAAACATGAAAACGTGTTTTAATGAATAGGATAATGTAATTTTTCCAAGCAATTGAATTACTGTTTACTTGAAACAGATTGAGAACCGTTATTTTTTTCAAATATATATAACTTTTTCAGATCATTGACAAGCAAGGCACATATTTTTAATTAATAAAATAAAATTCAAGGTTTTAAGGATATTTCTGGTTTAACCGATGATACTATTGACTTTGAATTTTTAAATGGTATCCCCTGTACAATTTTACATGTTTGGATTGTGTAAAAACGCACCTATTGCATGTCAACTTTTGAAATTTCATTCAAAGATAGCTAAGTTTTTTAAATTCTTCGAAAAAAATGAAATTATACGTTGATTTTATTTCTACAACAAAAATTACGAAAGCTGACATTGGAAGTGATAATGTGAAGTTTTTTTACATTTATTGCTACTATTGAAGGGAATCCTTGCTCAACAGTGGACTTATTAACAAAATACATATACTTTTTTTCCAACTTCAAACAAAAATTGCTCATTTTTTAAATAGTAACATCCGACCTTTTGTCACTGCAGTAATCGCCATAATGTTAACTATAATTCTATGTAAGAATATGAAGGATTTAATTTTAAATATCCCCTTAAGAAAGTCTTCTTAAATATCAGATTGACGCAAGTAAAAAAACTGAATTAATAAAACGCAGTTGCCTTTGGCAACAAGCGTTTCTACTTGGCAGCTACAGTTATCAAAATGTACACACAAAATGAAAAAGTGGACATACTGTTAATGTATGGAAAATGCCGAAAAAATGCAAGGGCTGCAGAAGCGCTTTACGCTCAACATTTTTCATACAGAAGGTATCCGGCACATAAATAATTCATTAGCTTAGAAAGTTAGTTTCGGTTATGGTATGTTCAAAGAAAAAGCAATAGTAATGAAGACGAAAATTTGGTTATTAACGAAGATACTGAAATACAGGTTTGACGTTTCAATCCTCAGTAAAAAGTATATGAAGAACAAAGAATTTGCATTCTACCCGGTGGTAGCCCTTAGTCGTGCAGGGATGATTCTCAACGTAGTTCTTAGTGGTCCTGGAGATCTTCGTCTCGACTAGTCTAGCGGTTGGGATGTCGGTGAAATAATTAGTTTACGGTGAACATTATTTATGCAAATGACGTCGCTCGAACTTCGGTCACGAAACGAACTTCAGTCAATGCTCGTTTCGGTCGTTAGCGGAATTAGAAAGATGTGTAACAACAATAATTTATTTACAGAAATAAATTGTTAATTAGAACATAAACAAAACTCAAAATTAAAATCACTCTGGTTTCGTAACAAAATAAATATAAATATAAATCTCTGATAGCAGGTAAAGCAAATTATTTACAACTACTCGCGTACGTATATTAAGACAGCATTCGCATAAGGCTCATACGATCACGGTCATGTGTATTTGCTGCGGCGGCGTTTGGACGAGTGGCGGGGACCAATTTCCCTCGACTCGGTCAAATTTTTGTTCTCCTGGTATTTATGAATGTACGGATCGGCAGTATGCTTTGAGGTCTGTGCACAAGCATGTCGCTTTCAGCGGCGGCTGGGGGCGTACTTTGTGCGAGGCGTTAGCGTGTACTCGCGACTAAGGATGCCACACAGCAAGTGCTAAGCGTCTCTTCCAAAAAAGTGTTGTTTGCAGATCGAAACCTAGCAACACATCTGCGAACAACGGATTGTTTCGTACGGTGAATGATCTCGGTATAGCGTAGACGTGCGCCCGCCATCGCTACAACTCAACGCACGACGACGCTGAAGAGCGCTTGGCGTCGTTCACGAGCAGTTACAAAGCAACTTGTTCATAATCGACCCAAAGGCGGTTTAGTTTTTAATGCGGCGGTGGCAACACCAGGAACGCTCAGTTACGAGAGTTCCCGAGGTTAGATTATTCTAAACTCGGTTTATCTTCGTTACAGAGCAACGAAGTCTAGAGCGTCGTTCTAGAATCTCTGTATTTAGATCTCTAGCATACGGCGTCTCCCAATGGTTTTATGGTATGAACGGCAATCAGGATTTTAACAGACTGGACGAGTCTCAGGGAAGTTGTGTCAATCTCACTGTAAAAATTAATAAAATAGCTTGACTTTATAGAAAAGCTTTTACGGCCTTTGCACTAGGCAATGCCCCGTACAGAGTCTCATACGAAGACTGATTTGCAGCTCGTCTTATTTATACTTAACTTTGTGTTCGCGTTCTCTCTTCCACGAGCATCGCTTCGGCCGGTTCTCTTTGTTTGCTATCTTATCAGTTACATGGTTTAAACAATTCGTTCGCACAACATGACGCAATATTCTAAATAGATTTTAATTAGCTTTTATTAATTAATTAATATTTAAATCATCAGAGATTGTTGTTTATGTTATTAGTGATTAATTATCAAAACCATCTTGACTGATTTCGGACGGTAACGGATAATATCTGCGTCAGGTTGGGTAATCTTTGTTAATTAGCTTATAGCATTTTTATAATGGTTTTTAGTTAAGCAATTTTTCTATTTATAATTTAAACTGAACTTGTACACTCGGCCACGGTATTTGACACTTTCTTAAAGTTTGTCAAGTCTTTAATTTAGTCTTAGTAATTACACTTCCGGAATCACTAATATAGCGAAAACGGGTAGAATTCTAGGAATTCCATTAAATCGCGTTTTGCGTTATTATGGCGTTTCGCAGAAACTTACACAGGATCCTGCATAAAGATATACCCTTTTTTAAACAGAAATAAAAAGAGCAATATAGATTTTAGACAATATTTTGTTTTACTATTGCACAGAGCAATGTTTGCCATTTAATTAACCATGTAACACTGAACTTTTAATAAGTTTTAAATATGATGTCTTCCAAATGTTTACCTTCACGAGTGATGCATTCTTGTAATCATAGAGTGAAGTTCCCCATTACTCGGCGAGTCATTTTCTGTGGTATGGCTGCGATGGGGTTCTGAATACCATTCTTCAACTTTTAGATCATCTGCGGCTTCTGTTTAAAGACTTCAGGTGTCAACACAAGAAGTAATCACAAGGGGGGAGATCTGGCGACCGAGCTGGCCAGGGATGTCATCATTTAACGAAACGGGACAGTCTGGAAACATTTCTTGCATAATCTCCCTAGAAACTCTTGCCGTATGTGTAGTCGCTCCATCTTGTTTGAACCACAAAGGCGCATCCCTTTGTTATTCATTGGGTCTGGGGCCCAATATCGGAAATTCCTTTTGTTGACGAACCCCGATAAATGGAAATCAGCTTCGTCACTACACAACAGACGATCAGGTGCAACATTTGCCACACTATTCTCACAAGTAATCTGTCGGTTTCGCCAGTCATGCTCTTTGAGTTCCTGCACCATGATTACTTTATACGGCTAAAACTATAGGTGATCGTGTGGAATTCTTCTCACACTCCTATCAGACAGACCTAATGACAGCTTGACTCTCCGCTGTAATATTGTAGTGTGTCCGAATACTGCGAGAGCTGCCAATAGATTTACTTTTTAATGCTGAACCACTCTGTTGGATTTTTCGTACCCACAACAATATGGTTTTCTTGTTTGGAACGCTTTCGCGTTGACCAACACCGAAATTTTCGCTGCGTTGCAATCACGAAATCACCAATTTACGCCTCCAACATAAATGCTCATTGTTCACTGTTCTACGCCATGTTGGCAACTGAAATGATAAAGTTTGTGCTACTCAAGGACACATGACCCAACCGCTGATTGCTACATCAGCGCGTAGCGGCAAGTTCAAATCGTGAATATATTTATGCCGGACCCTGTAAATGTATTAGCTTTTGCTAAAGCTGATAGGACGGTATCTTGGCGCGAAATCAGACATAATTTAGGAATTAGCCACGAAACCGCAAGAGAAATTCTAAAAAAGCATAGATACAAATCGTTTAAGTATCAACTACCTTAACATTTATACGAAAATAGTTTTGAACGAAGATTATTCTGTAATTGGGTTTCAATCAACATCGGAAGGAACAGTAATTTTGATCGAAGGATAATGTTTTCAGACGAATCACATTTTACTAATTTCGGATTGTTCAATATTTAATTTTTATTTCTGTATGAATTTCCTTAAAGCTCTGTTCTAAAATGTTTGTTAACTTCACTACGTAAATTGTCTATAATATTCGAAGATCGTCAATGATTTGTTAAATTATTTTCACTACGTAAGTAAATTGCTTTTTAAACACGCGAAATTGTTAATTTTCTTGCAGGAAAATTCGAAGAAAAATGTTTGCATAATTCACTGTTTGTAAAAATGTTCCCACATAGTTGCTGAGAAATGTTTTTCTTGATGACGTAACACGCGTTACTTCCTGTTGATGTGACGATTACGTCATATGGCGCCAGTGATTATCTCATGTGATGCCATGATGTCATCCGGGGGTGTTTGAGCTTGCTTCGCGTCGTTTCAAGATGACGGTTTTCGCTCTGCGACGTGAAGATGCTGCGGTTTATAGATCTTCTTAGCTAAGTTGTTGGTGATGAGACTCTTTTAGGTGGTACAGGACAAGGAGAATTGCCCAACCCTCCCCAAGAACGTTGGGCGTCAATTGTTACCGTTGTGCTGTGTTCTCCGGTGATGACGCGGAGGAATACACGTTCACGATGGTCGGCACTTGCGGACGCGTTACCCCGATAGCACGTTTCGGTGGAACCTGTACTTTCCACCTTATTAATATTGGCGGAAATAGTAATATTCTTAAGATAATATTAGTAATTATAAATGGGAGTCAATAAGCCAAGTTCAATTATTGAACGTACCTGGTGCTGTAATAATTGAGTACGATGTCCAGCGCGTGTTGGCGATACAGTGCCGTAGGTAAGAGACAAAAATTAAACTCGTAGAGTAATTTTTATTTTTGTATGAATTTCCTTAAAACTCTGTTATGAGAGCGTTCCCTGTGAGTGCAGGCTGTGGTGTAGACGTCTGGCTGTCTGCGTGCTTGCCTGAAAGAGAACAAGACAAAGGTAGCGTGGCACTGTATCGGAGATTGTGTTCCCTGGACTGCTGGTAGCTGCTTATAATTAATATAACGAATTATTGCAAGTATTTTATTAAAATAAACTGAATTTAATTAAATACGAAAATAAAATAAATGTTCAAAATTAATATATACAAAGTCAATAAAAGTATGTTGAATTAAATTGTTCGTGATCAAAGTTTATGAATGCAATTAAAGGTGTGTAATACTAAAGTCTATAAGCAGGTACGGAAAGTTTTAAGGTAACGAGAACTTACTCAGTTTTAGAGTGGCACTACGCGTACAACGATTATGCGTTTCGTTCGGCACTACCGTCGCGTTACCTAAAATCGACGTGTTCGTCGGTGCGAGACTTGGAGGACTGTTTCGAGTTATGGAGACACAGCCCGGATGAGTTTGAACTGAATAGCGCTGTGGATACTGGCTTGCAGAAGCAGCTATTCAGAAGACTCGCTGAGGCGAAACTCACTTGATCTTTGCTTTCTTCTTCTTTTAAGCTGTTCTCCCTTCCTTTCTTAATCGAGAAAAGAGGAAGGGATGTTCATGATTTCGAAGTGGGAAGGTAACATGTTACCGGCGCATGCGTACTTAACCCTCTTTACGCCACTATTACACATTTATTCATTCGCCCACACACAAGAAATAAGATAATAAGGATTTCCTGCCATGATAAGATACGAATGAATAGAATTATTCATAACGGAAATGCGATTCATCAATAACATTATTTCCATCGCATTTTATATTGCTACTACTGTATATAAACCCCTTGTTTTACAAATAGTCAGTAGAGCATTTCATGTCGACTTTGCCCTGAAGCCTAGTATCTCCAGGTCTTGCAGCTTTATGCAAGCTGTCTGCGAGTACCTAGCTACGCTACAGTAACTAAGTACCCATCACCGATATTATTAATTCTCGAACACCACATCGACTTAAACTATCTACAGTTTTTTTTATGTAAAATTACAATTGTTTTCGACGCTAACCGACGCCGACAACAAACAGCGCATCTTTACCAGCATTATTAGCGTAATCTAAAAGTGAGTAAAGATGGAATATTAATGTTGCGAGTTGAAGTGTTTTCCTCAACCTAGGTATCAGATTGACGGGTTGTCGAGTACAAAGTGAGAAAGTTTTTCGTATTGTCGATGCAATTGCGTAACCTATCGAACTAGCTGGCCCCTCGATTTTGAAGGTAAATTTGTTTTTATGACTTTATCTGGAATACATTTTAATAAAACCTATTTTATAGCCATCAAAGATAAAACTGATTCTGATGTTAAGAAAGACTCGAAACGCGAAGAAAAACTCGCAAACTTTAGCTAGGCCAAATCTGAAGCTGGTAATTTTTTAGTCTTGCATATTATTCATATTTTTAATGAAAAAAAATGCTTGTAGACAAAGCTGAAACGCATCTAATATCTGTATGGACAGTATTCTGCAAGTAGGATGCGAACTAAAAAGTAATTTTGACCCGGCAGTGCAAATAAATTACTTGGGATATCGTGCAAAATGCCTTTCTTTCAACATAGATGAATGGAACAGCGTTTCTTCCATGAAAACGGAACAGTTTATTTGGAATTTTCAAATAGAGGAATACCACGTAAGCTATGGAATAACAATCGACCTATATACGCATTTTAAGGGAGAAAAAATCATTAGAATAATTCAGGGAAGCAATACTATTCAGTTTTCCGAGAACGGTATAAAATCATTATTTTCGATTAGAGATGTAGTAAATCAAATATTGAGCTTTCTTAATCGTCACGAAACGAACTGTAATTACGATTTATTTGTACAAAAGGTAGCCGCAATTCTTCGTAACGAAGGCCTAAACGATGGAACAAGCAAATTATGTAAAGGCAAATTCTTAGCGTAAAAGTTGGATTTTCTATCGCTGAATAATGATAAAGACTTTACGTTTATAGCCGAGATTGTTAATATTTTTCCAAAAATATTTGTGAAAGATGTTATTTATAATTTAATATAAATAAACCAATTTTATTACATTGTTTTACATCTGTTAATATTTTTCCAAAATATTTATAAAAAATGTTACATGTATAATTTAATATATAAATAAACCAATTTTATTACATTGTTTTTGTTTTATTAAGATAGCAACTTAAATTAGGTAATTTTATCAGTTTCTAAATTTAATTCAATAAAACGTATATGTTTTTCATTAGGTACAAACATCTTATTTAACAAAAATTATATTTTTATTAAAATGACAAATTTGTAAAATATTTCTAAATTATATTGCACTTTAAGTAAATACATATAAATATATATGATTATCCTTTTATACAATTATTAAGCATAATATGTACATAGGTATTTTTAAATAATTTTTACAAGTCCTTTTATTAAAAATAAATACCCATTTTAAATTTTAGCGAAGCATACATACCCTCATTTTTAACAAATTCTTAAGTTTGAAATTTTCCTATTAAGTTAAAATTTGAATATTTTAGCGCCATAAATCTAGCATTTAAATTTTACAAGTCCACTGGCTTTTTATTAAATTATTTTCGAATTTTAGTGGGCATACATGTCGTCATTTTTAACCTGATAAAATTATAACTACATTGCCACACTCATAGATGGCGCATTCGTTCACTTTTTATTTAGCAAAGCCTCAAAACCCGATAACTACATTGCTATACCCATAGATGGCGTATGCGTTTTATTTACCAAGGCTTCAAACACCGAAAACTACATTTCTATACCCATAGATGGCGTATGTGTTCATTTTTAATAATATATATAAATTGGGACCCTAACTAGGACTGTGCCCCCCATTCCTACACCTAAAGTAGCGGCCCCCTCCAAAATGTAGCGCTGTGTCCCTCAGACACTCTGAGAGCCATCTTTAAATCTACTTCCGGGGCCGTACCCCTTTAGAGTATCTACTATAACGATTAACAAAGAATTTAATTTAACTTGGCCCTGCCTTAATGATTAAACTCATCATCTTAATGACATTTGGATTCCACGAGACAACAGGATTAATTAGATCAATTTTAATAATTGAATTGAAAGGAACGGTTTCGTATTACCTTTAAAACAACTTCAATGGGGAAAACGAAGCAGGGCCTTTTAGTCCAGCAACGTAGTACGCACTCCTCGACCACGCGTGGTTAATTCTTGACTGCACACATGTACCATGCGATCATTTAAATTTCAGTTTCCAGTTGGCTATGAAAAAAATTCATGTCTTAGGTTAATCCTATCTCAGTAATAATTATGTCGAATTGACAGTTTGAATTTGTCATATTTTACAGAATGTTTTCAAAATTTGAAACGAAGAGTTCACAAATGCGTTGACCGCAATGCTCATCATTTCGCACATTTACTATAAATATCGTAAATAAATTTCCTATTTTAATTTAATAATAACGTTCTCCCACCAAATTTGTTGATATATAATTTGCAGGTTATGTTATTGGCTATGGTTGGCGTGCGTGTGTATAAGCTACGCTCTACGGAAAAGATTTCGTCGCCCCCTGGGAACTAAAATTTAAATGATCGCATGTTACACTCTAAAAATACAAATTCTATTTTAAGTGATTTAAAAATACGAAAAACTAAACAAATTGATTGTTGATAAATTAAACAACCAAATAAGATTTGCTTTCACATGTACTAATTCAAATAAAGTTGGCATCTGCATAATGATGCATTATGAACGCAACCATATAAATGTTACATATATTCAATAAAGTAAACGTAGACATCAAATGGTGTATTGCCTGCGAGTCAAGTCATTCATCAGCCTAAAATATTCCAAGTTACGGTAACTGTGATGGTTGAGATTAGGTATCAACTTGAGAATGCAAAAACAACTTCCTGAAGACATACAACCTGCGAGACACAGCAATGTTTGTTTTGTTCAAAATAGAAGGTTATTTATTTTTATAAATTGTGAAAAAATTGTTCATTTGTTTCGGTTATCTGTTAGTTAATCTCGCTTGGTAAAGATACACTAACAAGGTGTGTAAATTTTATACATTATCCATGTTTAAGTGAGGTGGCATTGTGGGTCATTATGGGGCAAGCATTTCATAGCAAATATGGAAAACGGGTTCATGGTGATACTTATTGTATTACGTTATTATCGGGTATGAATTGAAGTGAATCACAACTACCTCATTAGGGAATTGGAATAACTGTCAAGGAAGCCCAAGATCGGTTCCTTAGACAGTTGTCCACAGGAGGCAAATCTACTTCGAGAGAACGTACCCTTACCAAATGTCTGGTATGAAAGAAGTATAGGATAGTTTCGATGAATATATCAAAAATATTATCTTAGCAACTCGAACGAACATTAGTAGTATGGGAGTTGTAAATGTGGACGCTACTAAATTTAAAGTATATCAATGTTGTCTTGTAAATGTTGAAAAGCAATCAAATAAAACGAAATGTTTAAATAAATTTTATTTAAGTAAATTTAATTAAATACAAATTAATCCTCTTAAGTGTAATATTTGTAGTAAAGAAATAAACATTGTATCAGCTATAATTTCTTTTTATTAAATGTTTTATTTAATTCATATTTCTAATCTTCAGTTTGCCCTATACTGGACATACTTTTGCTAAGTATATATGCTCTGCGCGAATTTACACGAATGTGTATTGGAAACTTACTATTCTTTAGATTCTATGCGATTTCAGATAACTTATTCCTGGGGCCTGTTTCTGGCTTCTAGGTATATGAATATAAAATAAACAAATAAGCAATAGAATTTTGAAATTTTGAAATTTTGAAATTTCGTTTCAATACTTTATATTCATAAGGTTCGGTTCATGGTATGTTCACCACAGTTAATAAATATAACGTTATATACAACCACCAAAGTATTTTATCTAATGGTATACTACGTTATCGAAGCCCTGCTTCTTTCGCCATTTTATAAAATACACTATTTTTATTGCGCAATAATACTTCTAATATATCATACTCAACAATGCTACCAGAATCCATAACAAGGACTCTATCATAATCCATAATCGTATTTAATCTGTGGGCAATAGTTATAACCGTACAATTCGAAAATTGTTTTCTTATAGTTTTTTGTATTAATGCGTCTGTTGTTGGATCTACATTTGCAGTAGCTTCGTCGAGTACTAAAATTGAATTATGCCCAATTATAGCTCTCGCTAGACATATTAACTGCCGTTGACCTACACTAAAGTTAGAACCGCTATCATTTACAGTTAGATCTAAATTGGAAATAAAATTCTTCATTTCCACTTCTTCTAATGCAGTCCACAAATCACTGTCTAAGTATTTTCTTTTAGGATCAATATTGTCACGAATTGTTCCAGGGAAGAGTACAGGATCTTGGGGTATTATCGATATTTTAGAACGAAGATGTTCGATTTGAATGCCTTTAATGTCTATATCGTCAATTAAGATGACACCATTATATTCATATAATTGAAATAAAGTGGCAATGATAGATGATTTTCCAGCCCCAGTACGTCCAACTACTCCAAGTTTAGTTTTCGGCTCTATTTCCATGTGTATATTTTTTAATACTCTCTTTCCCATTGGAGAATACCGCAATGATACATCATTATAAACAATTTTGCCTGCGGCTGGCCAGTTATTTGGTTTATTGCCTGTTGTTTCTTCTTTTTCGATTTTCGTATATTCTAGCACTCTTTCTATGGATGTCATTTGGTTTTCTAATTCGGCAGATTGTCTTACTGCCCATTGTAATAGTCCGGTTAATGCAAATGCTTGAGATACAGCCAAACCTATTTTGCCTGGAGTTGTATCTAAATGCATCAAATGAAAATATTACACAATAACATTTGTATTCTCTTACCTGTTTGAAAGAATACAAACCACAGAATTATCATTGATACGTATATATCACACATAAAATCTAAATAAACTCCAAGAGCTCTTGATATTGTTAGATTTATAAAAACAACCGAGTTGTATAAGTTTAGATGCTGTTCAAATTCCTTTCTTAAAATGGTCTGGGCTTCATTAGCTCGTATAGTCGTTAATCCCTCTAAAGTAGCGCTAAAATGACCAACCACTGGACTTCTTGCTACAAATATGTAAATGCAATTAAAAATAAATTAGAAATCAATCACACTTACTTGCTCCTTCTAATCTTCTAACACTTCTACTAGTTGGAATATATAAACGACGCGCTATATATAATATAACAACAAATATAGTTGATGGAATTAAAAATAGCGCATTCACTGATGATATTATTACCAATGAAGAAATCAAAATAAAACATACCTAAAACAAAAACAATTTTTAATGATAAATGCTTTTATGCCCGACCGTCAAGTATAATTTTATTGTTCGCCAGGTACAAAAAAAATTTTATTGCCCGTGGGCCATAAAGTGGCGTTCAACGCCTGGAAAACTAGTTCATTTAATACATTTTAAACTCCGTCGTGCATAGAATTTTATATGTATAACTGCGCAACATGTAAACATCTTTCAAAGTTAATTAACCTTGTAAAGAACTGTCACGATAGTTTCCCGACTACCGTGTCAATTTTGATTAATTATAGTTTTTGACAATTTTTATATAGGGATATTTAATGTATCTATAATTTGTCTTAC
>JAHWXV010201352.1:0-13890 GCA_024586415.1 Phrixothrix hirtus | reverse complement strand
ATATATATATATATATATATATATATATATATATATATATATATATATATATTTGTGTGTGTGTGTATTATTACGACAAACACGTTATATAAACTTTTAAATAAAATTAATGTCATTACTATCTTATTCAATAAACCGCTAGGCCATCATAGAAAAAAATTAATATAGCGTTATATTTTTAAATTCTTATATTATTCATTAATCTTAGTTTGAACAATTTGTTTGATTTACACATTATGTGCTTATGTTGCAATAATTTACTTGAGGGTTTATAACAAAAGGAGCGGGTGTTTAATTATTAAACAATTGTAACTAGAAGCAAGGTTTCCATTAATATCAAGTTTCCTCGGACTGTACTAGAAGTAACTAAATGAAAACTGTATTAATTGTAATCGAATCTTAATTTAATTACTTCTGTCATATTGAATTTGAAGCAAAAATATAATAACCAATCATCAATGAAAATCGATTATGCAATCACAACCATAAAGGTTGTTTTAATAAAATTAAAATGCGTTACTAGACGTTCCGTCGAAAATGGCATCAGTAGCTATTAAAGATCAAAATAGGTGATGGAAAATAGTAAAGAAAGAGTAAATAATATCACAGGAAAATCACCAACACTATATAGAGCGTAAATAAATTGCCTAAAATTAAATGTACTCTAAAATATATAAAATTAAACTTTTAAGTTATTAAACAGATAACAAGAAGCCAACAATCGAACATAAAAAATGCATATAAAAAGAACTAAGAGATATGTGAAAAATTATCTATCAAACGTACATATTAACTAAAAATTCATTAAAATACAAACGAAATGGTTACTTGAAATTATAGTCATAACTATGTGACAAGTATCAATAAAATACAATTATTTGTAAGTGAGTCTTATATTTTGACAAATTATAACAATTATTAAAAAACACCCGGTATATAGATAGATTGATTGATGCTCGTGGTTGAATATAATTAGTAAAATCCCGTGAATATCTCTACCTTTAAAATTGCAAGCGTAAATTTTCAAATTATAAATAATTCAGTTGAAAATAATATTTCAAATATATTTTCTAGTATCAACTCAACTGTAATTGGGATTTCCAGATAACGCTATGTAAAAAAGGAACATTTCTTGAAACCTGTACGTCAGTAGCCGTCGGAGACGTTTACTTTTCTAAAAATAGATGTTATCCTTTCCCCGTGTTCTAGAAGAAGTATTCACTAACATTAATCAAGGCTAGAGGTTACGAGCACAATCACGCTTCATTGGGGCATAACGCTAAGTACACGCGAACTTTAAGAATAGTGGGGCAGTGTCCAGGTTCATTAAGTTTAAACTAAATAGCTTCCCTAATTTAGTTTTAGCGAATGCCCGAATCATTGGTAGATTCGACATGTTGACGCCGCATGCGAATTATAACTGTTAGTCCACATTACATTTCCTGGTGAAGGGTTGAGGATCTGGAACTAAAGGCGACACTGTGTCCTGTTTTGGGAAGTCATGAAACCCTTGGACTACAAGTAAGTAATGTTCTTTTACTTTATCCCTAACATCTCGTAATTCTCGAAGCTTCTCTTTGGGATCTGACAACCACCCCCTTTTGTGTGATGAACTCTACTGGAGAATATATTTTTAATCAAATTAAAGGATAAACAATTGCGATTAATTTCTTTTGTGGACAATATCACAAAATTACTATTAATTCAAGAATTTATTTTAGCTCTGGCCACAATTTAAAGGCCGAATCTCTCGTTAAATTTAGGCTAAGAAAAATTAATAGAAACACAGGAGTCCCCTAATTAATTTATGGTTAACAAATTGTTTTTATCTTCCTTTGCTGCTTGTGCTTTGTTTCATAACTGTATATTTCACATTTTTATTATTATAGTGATTTATTGGGTGCAGACTTTATTATTTTGCAGTTATAAAAATCCTTAGAATTTTTAACCATTCTTTCTTTCGGGGAATTGCTAGAATTAAGTAAGAAAAATATCTTAAATTGTCAGTCTAGCTTGAACTGATCAATGTATAAACCCAGTGGAGTACACGTAATAAGTATACCATTGTAATTTCGAATTATAGGTTTTGGAAAAGGAGTCTTTGTTCTCGATTTTTCAGCTTGTAGCAGCTTACTGCTAGTTAATCAATCTATTTTAATTTTATTCTAACGGAAACCAAAAGTAATTATTTAAATTTAATAAGGAAATCATGAATAGGTATTTTTATGTATAAATAAGTATGGTATCAATGTATTTTAAGTTCAACTAAAAAAGTCGCTTTCTTAAATTTTAAATGTACAACACCTTGTACATCAAAATTCAAGGAAGGTCATCGTGTAAAGTGTACGGCGCAGGTCGAATGAATTTTTAAGCGTGGAGTACGCGAAAGGGCAGAGCGTAAGAAGGTGCGCAATAGAAAAACAGCGTCGGATATGTTTTAATGTTTTTGGATAACAAGTGAAAAATTGTTTAAGTTTAGAGCAGTGTTTAGTCTGAAACCAAAATATTTGGAGTGAAATAAAATAGAAACGGCAAGTTCCTAGTGGTTACTATGAAATCACCTGAAGGTCGCTCGCCGATAACGGTGTTTGAGGTGCCGCACGCTACCGCGGGTCCGTCTGCAGGGTACAACAAAAGTCCCCGCGTCTCCGAAAACGTAAACGGGAACGAACAATATATAAGTGTTCCTCGATTAACTTTTAAAAAAAAACAGTAATAGTTTATACTAAAATTTTGTTTCCGAATATTTTAGATTTATTAGGATTGCAAAATATTGATGGGTTCCATTGTAAAATAGGTCTATTTATAAATAAAACTAACAGAAAAGGTTTTAATATTCCACTCAAGGTTAAATATTAAAACCAACGTATTTGAATCGTTACGCCATATTTTACAACTAAGCCCAAATTGATGATTCACTAGGTTTATCATGTAGTAGCTTAAGTTTATATTAGTATTAAATTGAATCAAGATTTCAAAATTAAAGAAATACTATTGTGCTCTAAAATAATTTGGTCGCATTTAGTTTAGTAAATAATTTGTTTATTCGTCTTAAAAGAAATGTTAGATTTTTTTATTCATATTGTTTTCTTTATAAATTTAAATAAAATTATACTTGCAGTTTAAATAATTATATATTTTTTACTCTCCGAATTTGACAAAAAATAGATTAAATTCGGTAAGGTTGCGAGTAAAGGCAGCGAGCTAAAACAAAGAAGTTGTTTCTGGCCAAATTAAAAGAAAACTAAGGGGAAATAAATATTAGCAAATTATTTACAGAAAGAAATTAGAATTTAGAAATGTCAGTAAATAGATGTTTGGGGACCACTTCCCGAAGAGCCGATTGTTGAACACAATCCAGCCTCTAATAGAAAATTTTAATAAGTAGTTTACAATTAAAAGATTATTTTAAAGATTTAGTGGACTGTTCCTAGATAAGAACATCACAAACTTGAAGCCTTTTAACAAAGTGGCGCCCCTAATTACGACTTTCTCCTATTGTGACAACTGTAAAACTTTCCCGAACATAGCCCTATTGAATTTAATAGCTAACGGAAACCCCTTTTTCTCCACTTACTACCGGTACAACCCCACTAGTTTAAGGAAATAGCATCGCATGCACCCTCAGTGACGCAAAATATCTTTACACCCGTTATTTATTATAAAAATTAAGGACAAATAAATAGATAGCGGCGCAAGTGTTAAAATTGTAAAAGTTTTAAAGAATATTATTATGTCAATAAGTTTAACAGTAAGCAACAAATTATATGAAATAACTAGGAATAAAAATAGATTGGGAAACCTTAACATAATTTTAATTTAATTAATCTACTTAGCTAAGAAAAACATATACCACAATCGCAATTTTTTGTTTTCATAAACAGTCAACATCTGTCATCCTACTTGACAGAGCTGTTTGAAATCATGCCAGTTTTTCAATGAGTGATTTAAAACTTGAACAATGAAGTGTATTAAAGTTCTTGACATGATGGAAACAATTTAGTGGAAGATTGACGGCTGTATACAGGGACGATTCGCCACCATATTATACAATTAAATGTTTGGGTAAGCAATTTTGATGGGACAAAGAATCCAATATAAGATTACTGGAAGACCCGTGAAGACAAGGGCGAAGGAAAAGATTAAAGAAATGGAGGATTTAGCGTTAACAGATCACAGATTGAAGATTTCTCAGTTTTGGAATTATGGTGGTGCACCAACGATTCGTCACCTATGAGAATGTCAAAAACAGCTTTAGCACGTTGTATGCAAATTTTTCAATCATAAATTTGCACCAAATCCCCCCTCGCCTCTTTTTAATCTGCCGTAATCAAGTGTAGTGCCTAACGTGAACAGCGGTTGCTAAGATCAATGAAGTTGTGTAATATTGTTCGCGTTGATACCACTCCAATGGCTAAGATTATCTCTATTGCACAATATATTATTCGTCAATTTCCTTTTAATAATTTTTTTACGGCAGCGATAATTTCTGTCGTTAATGTAATTTGCACTCTGCCGGTATTGGGCTCAACATTTAGCGACTGTCGTCCTCTTTTGAATTAAATGTTATGCTCCGCGAAGGCGAAAAGTATCCGAATATCTCCTATACCCTTACTAGGCGTTCATCTTGTTTTAAACCTTTTTTATAGTCGTATTAAATCATTGCTCTGAAGTTGCACCTATTGAGTTCAATCGCGTTAACCAAAAATTACTAACAAAGTGACCGTAACTCAGTGCTTGCACAGGAGTGACTAAAGCGTTTGATATTCTTGTTTATACAATATCTTAGTAAGGTTTACTTTTTTAAATGGGGTATTACAGCGTGATACGCCCGCTAGAATGCGAGAATCCCGAGGGGTAGCCACTTCGGCAATAGGTGTACATATTTGACGGCAATGTTCGGAAATGCACTAAGAAATGCGTCAATGCAGAAATTCTTCAGCAATGCATAGGCAATGCCAGAAATGCTCGGTAATGCGTTAGTATTGTTAGCAATGTTCGGAGATGATGAGCAATGCGATGCAGCAATACAGCATTGTTAACTTATTTATACGCGCAAATCCGATTCATTTGGAGGTAAAACTAGCGGTATCAATGTTATTTGTTCATGTGCGTAAAAAACAGAAAGTACGTACATATGTACAAACATATGAATATTTTATATCACGTGAACCAGTCAAATTTATTGTTTTTCAAGTTTTCGATGGATTGGGTTTATCTTCACTACTGAAATGAACCTAATAATTTTACAGTCAGTCAATAATGAATTTTGTTTATAAAAAAGAAAATCACGGCACATGCATTGAATATTACAAAGACCATTTCCGTTGTAACTTACTTTCCTAATTCAATCTAATACGAAATACTATCGAACTGTGTCATTTTCTTGGTTGCGAATTAAACGTTTTTGGTTTATTGTACTTGAAGTTTGGATAGTTACAAAATAGAGAAATGCAGCAAGCTTTTAGATATCTGAAAATTTAAACTAACGAATATTTTAGCTCGAATATCATTCATATTTCCAAAAGTTCGTTGTTACTACCAAGTTTATAGCGTTTCCTTGTATTCCCAATGGCTATATTTTAAAGTGTATTGACTCAGCAACATATTAATTTATTTCTTATTCACTAAGATATTTGATAATATCAACGCTTTGGTATAAAAAAAATGATGCTTTTATAAGCATTGGACCATCTTTCAGTGTGTTACAATATCTTTTGTAAGTAAAATTTTTACTCCGAAAAAATTCAGAACTTGAGTGACTTTTTGACTAATTATGTCATTATATTTGATATAAGTTTTTACATGTGTATGTTACATTTTTTTAAAAACAGAACTATTCGATATCATGATAAATAAGAAAGATGCTAATATTTCTCTGAGGCAATGTGCTTTCAAAAATAGTTTTGTGAGTGTGATCAAGGTCAAATAATATAAACTTTAAGAGCAGATGAAAATATTAGTGAAATCAAGCTAAAATTTTCATTAGTTTCTCATGTGTAATCTAAATTACATTGTCAAATTTGAGATTTATAAGTTGTAATAGTTAAAAATACGATTTTTGTTGTTATTTTACAAATATATACAGGGTGTTCAGTAAATAATAGGCCGTACTTCATTGCCGACTTCGTTAAGATAAAATAGACCGATTTAGACCAATTTATCTTCATGCAATTTTGCTTTTTTAAAAATTTATGGACATTGTAAGGAGTCTATTTGATACTATTTTTTCACAAAAATCGTTCGCTTACGAACTGCTTGTATTTAAATTTTTAGGAAAGGGGTTTTTGTGGTTTCTAAATAAGAAGATCTTGCTATTTTTCGAAAAATGTAAAGGGCACTTACAAAATCTCAAAGATAACCTTTGTTTGCTCATATTATTGTAATGTGCCGATCTGCCTTACTAAAAGCAGAGTCCATTCATCCAAAAACTCTTGTAAATAAGTCATAGTATTTCTCTGCAACCAAACTTCCATTTACAAAAACGAGTCCTATTGAGCTATCACTGAGAATATCACACCAGACGTTTGAACTAAATCTATTTTGGAAATTACGTCCCATAAAAATTCTGGGATTTTTCCTCTTTGCTGGAAACATTTTGCAACAATTCATGGTTGAATTTTTATCAAAAATGTATTATTGCGGAACGTTCATACATTGAACCAAATCATTTTTGTATAAAACACAGGACTTCTCGTAATTCGCCTAAATACCAATTACAAAATTCCAATCTTCGTTCCCTGTCATTTTTTCGGATGAGATGAATTTTTATGCTACATAGGGTGTAAATTTGTACTTTTTTTTAAACTGAGTGAACTGTGCTATTCGATGTTTCGAAATTGTGCACAGTTTCATGCGTAGAAAAATAAGATCTCTTCCATATGTAAAAGAATGTCCAATTCCAGATGTTTGTCCGCGTATTCTCATTGAGTTGATTTCTGCTTTTTAAAAGATCTCTATATTCACAGTTTAGCTTTAAAGTTTTGGAATGTGAAAATTTATTTACGCCCAAGGTGCTCCGATAGGTACGTACTGATGCCTGAATGTTTTTGCGGCACTTTAAATAAACTTGCAACATATCGATTAATTTTCGGTGATCCATTTTGAGACTTAATAAGGAAATCACTCAATACTCACTAACCACCAAAATGACGTTGATATCAGTTGTTTCCCGATGTATGTTTTTTCACCTGAGCTGTATCAGTTTTTATTAGAAAAATGTCGTTTTTTCCTGAAGTTTAAAGCAAAAGTAGATGTTATACACAGAAAAAAAATCACTACAGAATCAGTCGAAGAAACTATAACGAGCTATTTAAAGAAAAATAGTTGACTATCGCCACTCTAAGAAGGCAGGGCTTATGCTGATTTTATTAATATGGGCATGTAGTACTTTATGAGTTATTTGACGTGGTTTTTGTTTCATTAAAATCGGACAATAAATTTGGAGGCTATAGTAGTACCCGTTGTTTATGAAACAGCCTGTATATAATAATTTGATATAGACTTAGGTATTTTCCGTTTGCTTTATTGGTGGTAGCAATGAAGTGCGTAAAATCATCGTAATATATGTGTTTGTACATTGTCGACAGCATAGATAAATTCGAGGATAAATTATAAATTATAGATTAATAAAAGATTTTCAGATAATATGTAAGAAATAAGCTCTTTTGTAACCTTAAGTAAGGTTCTTATAATTAGAACAGTTGTTCTCTAATAAAAACTAGCCGAAAACAAGTTGTGCAAGTAACATTTTAAAAAGTCGTGAGGTAATTTTTACAACTTCGTTGCTACAATACCTCTAATTTAGTTAGATAAACATGTAACAGGACTACATTATAATATCAATGCTTTCAATAATATCGAAAGTGGTAAAGAAGTACATAAATAACCTAAGAACTGAAGAGATATTTATTGAAATGCTACAATTTATTACGGAAATGGAAGGTAATTTCTTGGAGATTTAAAGAAATGCGGCAATGTATAGTAGAAATATATTGGGAAATACGGAAGTGCAGGGCAATTTCTCGAGAATTGAAAGAAATGCGGCAATGAAAGCATAATATTGCCGAAAATGGGCAACAGTGTATAAAATTTAGAATCCTGATTATTACCGCATGGCCCTCATATTAATATTGAAATACTTTTATTGAAATAGTCGTAATGAATACGCGATTAGTGGATGACATAATTAAGGCTATACAATCCGCGAATCGGAAATACAAAAGCCTAAAAGACTACTTAGCAAAATCAGAATCAGTGGCAATAGGGGGAGATGGGAGTTCTGGCCCGGTAATTTGGTCAAGGCTGTAGTCCTAGGTCATAATTCAAGGACTTTTTTTAAATCTGGGACGTAGGACAAGGACTTTTCTAAGTCTGAGCCATAGGTCAAGGACTTTCTAAATATAGATCATCGCTCAAGCCCGTTCATATCAGGGTCGCTGACCTTTAATTAAGTCAAGATCGTGTCCATATTGAAGAAATCTTCAAGGTCAAACAATTATTTACTGTAAAATAAAGAGAATTTCGTTTACACATTTATTTATTGCAGTCTAGGTAATTCACACCTGGTTCAAAAACCTTTAACTTTAAGCTCAACATCAAGTGATTATCTACTAAAGAAATAAAGAGAGTATTCCTTCGACGCATTTGTTTATTGACAAAGAGTAATAACATACAATGCTTTATAAAGCTCTGTTCGTTTAATTCAACAATACTAAATACTATTTTTGCATATCGACAGTTTGATGAATATTTAATATGTTCTGATATTGGAGTATCATCGTCTTTCCATTGTCCTAGAGTAAGTGCACAATGATGGCGTCTTACAATATCCTCACTACCAGTATAGAAAAATCCTGTCTGCGCCAAGTTTCAGGGGATCCACCACTTTTATAGTTGTCATCATGGAATGACCATAAACGATGGTTCCATACCCAATAATTAGTATTACGTAGTTTCTCTTCAAATTATTTAGACAGTTCAACCCTAACACACATTTTTATGAAGTACTGAAATAAAATGTACCTCATTGATATATGTAAAGTACTCCCACTACTGAAAGCGTTTAAGTCATCCTTCCCACTATAAAAAGTGGGGATATTTATTATCCTACTATTAGCTTTATCGAGCACAAGGGAGTATGGTAATCTGAGATTTGATTCCAGTAGTCCTCTCTAAACTTCTCCTTTCATCAAAAGTAAGTTACTTCATATTACAGTATTCCTAATTTTAATAAATTTCTAATTTTAATTGAAAACCTGTTCGATATTATTCAAAACGCCAGAATGAAGGCATTTCAACAAAATACTGATTGTATACAAAATAAAATCACTCTATTTCAATTATTAAATGAGTGTATATATTTTTTGAATAAATCGAAGACCACGTATGCTAGTATTGGAGTGTATCCTGAATGTATGTATGCCTGTGGTGAAGTTAAGTAAATACGCAATCAACATCTAATATCTAATGAAAGTGAGTGGAAAGTGCTATTCAAGAATAAAAACATTATAATTCACTATTTTGAAAATAATGATGACGTAAGATCACTCGTAAAGGTTGCTTCAAGTATAGTTTACTTCAATCGAATAGGATAATCTAAAATTATAAAGATTGAGGATGTTGGAGGAAATCGAATTTATTTAGGTTGGGAGTCGATTGTCGAATTGCAACATCTATTATCGTTGATAGAACGAAAATTAATTACATTGTCTCCTCAAGATTTCCAATCCTCTTATGAGAACCTTTGAAAAAGTGTAGCAGATTTACCAGGTGATCCTAAAATGTCGATTATTGAGCAATGTAAAGACATACAAAGTGAGGGAGTTGTATTATTAATGGAAATGTTACATCATCTTTCCTAAAAAATTATTAATGACATTTATCTGGTTAAAGTAACATTGCCAGAAAAGAGATAGCGGAAGGGTAGTGGAAAGGTAATAGGTTTAAATATATGTAAAGTATGTATGTTGTCTGTTTAAATAGTAAATATAGTTCACGATGTGGATGTGTTACGCAGCATAAGGTTGGACTAAAGCTGTAGATAAGTACACGGCTATTTAGCGATTACTTCAAGAATTTCAAGTATTAATATTTAATGCTAAACATGAATCAGTGTACAGATTTTGAGAGTTTGATAATGAATATTGTAAGAATTTAATAAAAGGTACACGAAAGGTATTAGTATTTGTCGGAAATATATAAAAGGAATTTCGTGTGGTAAATGTTTAATGCGACGACTTATCAGAAGCGATTTACATGAGTTTTTCCATCAACACGTTCCATTTTTTCCTAATACAGAAACTGATGATAGTGATGAAGGAGATGGTAACGGAAGTGTTGAAAGCGATGAAGTAAGTGATGATAATAAGGAAAATAGAACACCTGAGAATAATAATAAGGAAATTGATAGTGATGCCGACAATAATTAATGAAAACAAAAATAAAATACATTATATGGTGGTGTGGTCTGATGCTTACCGAGAAGCGCGAAAGTGAAACTGGCAATCAGTATTACTTGACAGACTGAGATTTGAAAGGTAGTTCAGAGAATGTGATCACGTAATTTCGCCTATTTTAAATTTTGAACATAGATTAAAAATTTATTGTGAACGCTTTATAAAAGAATAAGGAAAGTAATATTCCAATTCACTTGTAACAATTAAAAATACCAACATTTATAATATTCGTTTGTTTAGTAGTGATAAGTACATTATTTTGGTTATAAGAATGGGATAACAAACTGTTATAAAATTGTAATAATTGATATGTAAAATATAAAGGATAGATAAGTATTATAATAAAACATGTTTGATATTAATAATTCTTTTATATTTCTTAAATGCAATTTTAGAAAAAAATTACTTCGTTACATATTGATGATATAAAGTATAAATATTTGGTAAAGCACATGTAGATGGTGATTTCATATGATAGAAGCAGCTTGAATTGGTTATGGCTAGTGCTGGTTGTTCATCAAGTTCAATTACTCGTTGAGAAATACATTTTCTTACATAATCAGGTTTTTCATTACCTTTAACGTAAACAACATCTGCATCTTTGGCTACTCGACGGAGAACATTTGGAAAAGTGTACACTGGAGTGAAGCCAACATACCAATTGGTGTAGTGGTGATTAGTCATTAACCAGTGCGCTTGCTTTCTGCATTCAGCATCCAGTTTTTGTAAAGGGGTGGTTTGAAAAGATAATGTGAAATCAAAGATCCGTTGTAAACAGCTAGTTCCTTAGGTAGGAAAAGATTTTTGGGCATTTTGAAGCCTTGGACGTTAACTCGAACATGATGATGATTGAGGTTCAACTGAGAATCGTTATGTTATGAATTGATTTTTATCTATGTATAGCTGTCGGATTGCATTAGTTAAAGCGTTGTAGGTCACCAGCCTCTCATGTAGAACTAAACAATGCACTATAGTGTTTTGTGGTAGATCGACACTTGTATGAGTTTCTATTCTAGTACTACAGCTTTTGATTGCATCGAATCTTTTTGATTTGTACATCAATTACAATAAGGGGTGCTATAGTTTTGAATTCAGTTGGCGATAAAAGTGGTTGATTATCTTTTTCATAGTACGACGATTGGAATTTGGAATATATATCATACGGTGTAACAAAGTCATTCTTTTCAAAGTTTATATTGAGATTATCTTACGGATATCTTTCGCAGTTGAGGTACACTCTGATGTTTTGAATATTGCAATGATCAAATTTACTCATGTCCTATTTTAGTTGGTATTCACGATCTGTTTGGAATCCAATTATTATGTATCGTGATGATTCTAATGTAGCTGCTGTCTTGATATCACATGTATGTTTACTGGTTTGTTGCATGGTTGGATAAATACGAGGTTCCCAGTTCCTAAACACTACTTGTGTTTCCACATTCTTATCAATGTAAGACTAACTCTTATCTAATATTTAAAACTATATCTTTATGATCTTCAGCGAACCCCCAAGAGCGTGTTTAAAGGTATACAACCGTTGAAATTTCGTGAGGTAACTACAATCATGCTGTCGGTATTAGGGAACATACCGACATTTTGGCATTTTACACTGTCTGCGGAATTATGGGATAAATAACTTTTTATTGTTGAAGTTATACCTGCTCGTGTTATGGAATCAACCACTATGCCATCCTTTTCATAACGAATTTCACTAAGTGAGTACGCAATTACATTATTGACAAACTTCACATTTTGGCTGCTGTATTGTTTTGCTTTAATAGTCGACCCTCTACATATAGAAAACTTTTAGCAGGTAAAGTACACATACCTTTTTGTATCGGTTGTATATGGATGATGGGTATGTATTTGGCAATTAATGATTGCATTATCAATTCGTACCTTATCAGTAACATTTAGTACACTGCTCATTGTAACAGTGTGAAACCAAGCGAACGGAGAAATGCTTTATTCATTTGTGTTAACTATTTGACGATCTGACGTCTTCTAACACTATTTTATGGAGAACGTGTGTTTTATAATTAAAACGTCAGGTATATTTAGACGCCATTGTGGGAGCTTTCAAATAAAGTCCTATTGTGATCGATTCACCTCTAAAATTAACTAATTTTCCAACTTGATCTAATACTTTAAGGACAATTTGTGATATGGTTTTAACATTGATTGGTAAATACGTCACATGACCTGGAGAGGTTACTATTTTGTAACCAGGTGGAACACTTGGGAAGAATTGATAGATTGGGTGAGCAGCAGCTCCATTTTTGTAATTTTCAGTTATAATGTTGCAATCAATTATTATGGAATTCACATTTAAAATTTAAACAGGATATTCAGAAATATCAAGGATGTTAGGTGCCAATAACACATTTTTGAAACCTAATAGTTTCGAAATGGAATTTTTGATGGAAAAGTCTACTAAATCGGATGCTGTAATAGATGACTTCAAGGTGTTGTTATTACCTTTAATGCTGACATATTCACGAGACCTTTTCCCGAGCTGGGTGTTGATGTAGTTGGTTATATCTGAAACCTCATACGATCCTTCAATGCGGATTTCTTCATCCCCTTGCTGTAATTCTATATGACGGCATGTAAATGTTTTAGTGCTACCAGGAATAATATATCATTTGTCGTTTTTGGTTGTAAGAGCTATCTTGTTTCGCATTCCTGTGTACATTCTGTGCAAGTAAGATTTAATGAAATACATGCGTCGATAAATCAGTACGCCATCATTTTAGAACGTAGTGATGTAGTCTAAGGGATCTAAATCGTTATCAATAACAGACCGCTTAATCCCCTTCGCTTTCCTATCCCAACGATCGCTTGAATTTACACAATATGTCCTTGCTCCAGTACCATAGAAGCACTTTATCGCAACGCCTACATATTCATTCCTCATTTTTGCCACAATAGACTCATTTCATTCAATTCCATGTATGTCGCCAGGATTGAAATTGGACGTATAAAATTTATTGAAATATTGTTTAATGCTATCATAAAAATTGTCAATATAAAATTTAATGGTTAAACTATCGGTGCCTGTGTATAGTAAAGAAACTGCATTGCCATAGTTCCGTTTTAAAAACTGGTAATAAAAGGCATAGATCACATTTTTTGATAAATTCAGAATAGCGAATCCAACGTAAACAGGTTCATCATACTTAACTAAAACCTTATCCATTTCAATGGTAATGAAATTTTCGGAAATATTGATAAATCTTTAAAATTTGGTTTTGCTATATACCTTTCAGCATCGATCTTTCTCCAAATCGTTTGCCAGTGGCTAATATTTACTCTATTGTCCATATTTTCCATGGTTTTACCAAATACACACTATTAACAATTAATTTAAAAAACCTTTGTGAGACTTTTGAGTTGCAATGTTTCTTAATCTTGTATTCCAGTCCACATA
>JAHWXV010201350.1:0-12935 GCA_024586415.1 Phrixothrix hirtus | reverse complement strand
TTTATATTTTTAGAAATTTGAAATAAACGTTAATTTATTTTAATTTTCTAAATGTTAGAATTTTGTAATTACACATAGTAATTTCGAGGGTCTAACAAGGGATTATTTTCCATATAGGTAATTAAAATTGATTTTTACCAGGTTGTTTGAAATGCTTCATTGGTAAAAAAGGGTCAGACGATTATCATGATGAAATGAATAAACAGCATTATGAAGAATGATTCATGCATGTACTAACTGTAATTCCCGCGAAATTAGTAATTGTTCTTGATCAAGCTCCTTATTATCGAATATTAGATCCAGACTTCCGCAATCCTACAACATCATGGAGGAAGGTAAGTATAATAGAATGGTTAATAAACAGAAAAGTACCATTGCCCGAACGAATTATGAATTTTAACAACTTAGCGAGACCTGTACTGATGGAACTATCCCGCATATACAGTTTTCCGAAAAAATATTTGTTGGATAAAATTGTAAAAAATGTACAAGAGAACAATGTGAACAATAGAATTGGTTTGGGAGTAGGTTAAAAATAAGGTAGCGAAGTCAAACACGACTTTTAAAATAAAAGATGTTTTGGAACTTTGTCGATCAACCATGCAAAATGTACCAAAATAGGTTTGGGCTAATTGTATTAGTCATGCTATGAAAATTGAAGACAAGTATAGGATGAAGGAAAATGTCATCGATATCTTCATAGAATCATTAATCATTAATGTGCAAGATGAGGATGATACTGATGAGGGAGATGATTAAAGTATGGACACTGAAATCAATGCAGACGATGAAGGAAATGTTTGTATGTAACTGCTATCGGAATATAACACTTATTATTTATTAACCTTCCGTGGGTTGGGCTGCAGCCTCACAATATTACAAATATAAATAATACTTATTGTTTATATTACAGTCTTGATAAAGGGTCGAACCGAAGTATTGTACTTTTTACTGTAGTTTTTAAAACGCTTTACTATAAATTGTAAAAACGCATACATTTGCTAAAGTAAATTTTTATTGTATAAATAGTTAGAAATAAATAATTACATGTAGGTAGAGTTTCTTAAAAATTTTATTATTATGCTTCTTCTGAGTAATACCAGTCTCTGAATCATTGAAACACATAATCCGCCCACAGTGTCGCTTTGGTTTACGCTCTCATCTTCCCCTCGCGGAATGTTTCCCAAGTGCTCTTTCGCTTAAACTTTTTTATCTCTACAGGTCTTCACAATTTTTCTTTTAATTAGATCTTTTCTTCTTACGTGTGCATTTCTCTACCTGTATAATGAGTAGAAAGAATATTTTGAATACCTCTTTAAATGAGCGAAATAGAGTCGTCCGAAATTATTGATTGCAATTTCGTTATTAATAACCCGATAGCATTATAATTTTTTAAAACTATATAATAGTATCCAATCAATTATATATCCAAGTATAAGCCACTTTGGATGAATGGTTTTTGTTAAATTAATTTTTGAAGCTTGACATTCTTAAAAATATCAATGAAAAACACATTTTTTAGAACATATTTTACATTTCCCAGCGAATGCAACTTTGGAAAATTTTTAAATTCAGCATACTTATATAGAACTTAACTGTTATCAAAATAAACTTGCTTTGATCTAACTTGGTTTATTAATTTCTGAAATACAAGGTTTGAAATTGAACCGCCAATACTTATTATGTTAATAGTACATTACTTGAATGACTATATTAGCACATCTAACTTATTTTAATCAGTTGAAAACTAACTAAGATATGAAAGTGATTCCATACTATTTATTTACCCTGCTTATGGAAATGTAGAAATATTGAATAGCGCGGCTTATTGATCAAACTTGTTCAGCTTTTGTTTATAAATTATTTAGTTTGTGGTTGTATACATTGTGATGAAATTTAATTTTAATGAAGTACAAGAAAGTAAATTAATATAAATCAATCTTAACTACGAAGTATCATAAAAAGGTATTCTAGATATAATTGATCCATAATCTCAATTTTGCGAAAATTTTAATGAAGCGTCTTTAATATTTAGTCCTGAAGCATACGCGTAGATCAAGATTCTGATAGTTTAATTTACCACTTCAAATAACACCCAACACATTTTCATTATTATTAAATTTAATAATATAACATTGAGTCAAGCTTAAATTGAAATCTAAATTTTCCGTTTGAAATGATTTAAACTTAAAACATAGATCGCTTAAATCTTAAATTATTTAGAATATTCCAAATCAAGGAAATAGTTGTGCTTTCTGCAATGATCGGCATTCAAATATTTTAAATGGCATGGCCCATATACATACATATGTAAAACTACATTCCTGGAAATTTTTGTTCTTAATAACGTGTGATTTCTTTTAATGCTAATCACAAAATTCGAAAACTACTGAATTATAATTAATTATAGATAACTATTCATCAAACCACAAAGCAATAAGTGTGAAATAAATTTTATTAATTGTTATAACTTTATAAGCTTTTAAATGACCTAATTTATATGATCTAGTCCGCAAAAATACATGATCTAATTTTTTTATCGACAGATGTTAAGACTGTATTGTAATTGGGAACAAACTTGTAATAAACTTAAGGTTTGTTCACCAACGGCGTAACTACTGGGGGCATCATCACTATGTTAAAAAGTAATACCTACATATATAGGAAAACGGAATTGAATAAAAACGAAGAAAGGCCACGGCTTAATTTTCATATTTCTTACTGTATATAGCATTAAGTGTATACAAAACCTATGAGCACATACGTGCTCGTCACTACTTTGTTACGCCACTGCTGTAAACTATAAAATGACAGTATACTTTATTGCTATCGTCTAACATTGAAATGAAAAAATTACAAACATAATAAAATCTTAGTCGTTTGTTCAGCGTATATAATTTATTAAAAACATAAGGTCCTTTTAATTCTTAAAAATAGATGTCTTTTTGTGCGTTTAAAGTAAATAATGAAGTTTAATTTAACAAAAGGAAAAATTAATCTAACTCTGTGGATAACGAAAAATAGCTTTTTACTGTTTTTAGACATAACAGTACCAATACTATTTATATTTTAGTATCATATTATGAAATTAAAACAAGTGTATCAATGACATCAACGTAGTACACAACCTTCTTACAATTAATTAAATTACTATTCAATGTAATTAACAAACGGGTCAAAATTATGTAAGTATCTTATATCCTATTATACATACATAATTCCTTGGGATGTCAAAAGAAGGTCCAATTCTAAAACAAGGTCAAGTGTCTTGATCGTAATCTTGTAATTACCGATACTTTCCGAGTTCAAATTTGTTATTTTGTTGTGAGATGAATGCATAATTAATAAATTGTTATGAACTTATAACTATTTAAATCAAGCAGTATCCGGCTTTGAAATTTTTATTTTATTAGTTTAATTTCATCTGCAATGTAGATGAGATTCTACACAAATATTTCCTTTAATGTAGCAATGCACGGTATAAAAAGTGTCCTTAAAATTATGAAAATATAGCGCAGCATTCACAAAGTTTAAATTCTTTTACTTTTCTTTATTTACCTTTTACACGTAACCAAGCATTTTTTTTAAACATTAACTGCTGTTTTTTGAAGGTATACAAAATTGTTTTTACATTTGTTGATTTACACACCTTTTCTTTGCTATTTTCCATTCTATATTAAATAGTGTCCTTGAATTAAAACTTTTGTAAGAAATGACAATATCTAAAGCACCTACTAAAGGTTTACAATTAGTATTGACCAAAATTTATACTTATTTAAATTTTTTATCTAGTTCGGTATTTAACGTTGATATTTAATTATTCAACAGTTTATTCAAAAAAATTATTAAATATTGATTATGCTTTCATTGCTGGGTTGACTTTCTTTATCTAACTGAAGCAACAATAATGAATTTATAAAAGAAAATCTCAGCGATAATATTCAATAAACTACATAATTCCTTCAATTTTTATTTGCCTTTATTTATTTAACATTTCCGTAGAATAACCTAGTAAATGAAACGCTTCATAATATTTTAAAAAAACTTCCAAGTTAGTTGGTTAATTATTTCGATTTATTAATATTTATAATATACAATTAATTACTATTTAACACGTATATTTATTTTAATGCACACTATCTTTCTATATCTTTACACTTAGATGTCAATTTCAGAACTAATTAACTAAACTGCAATTATGAAGCCAATTAATTACATCTAGTCTACATGCCGTAAAGGCAATAATAATTTAACAAATTAACACGGAAACCAGACAAAAAAGCTGTATGCCCTGGACTTTCCAATCACCTATTTTAACATTTAAATTTAGGCTGTAGTTTTAAAGCGACTATGCTAAGTTATTTTTCCGAAAATTAGCGCAGAATCAATAAGAAAATACGTTAAAAGCAATGGTATAAAAGCAGTAAAGGATCATATTAAATAAACTGTGTTAGTTTGAAATTTTCTGCTTCCCTTAAATGGCTATAGATTTTTGAAAAAGTAGTATCTTAGGAAATTATAATTAATGTGTCTTTCACCCTCAAAATGTTTAGGCATGTAGCTTCAATATGAGTTCAGAGTTTCCACTTATTTAACAAAGCGTATTACGTACACGTTTGAGTTCAAATTGTGATTTCTGAAAAAAAGTCTTGTTATTATGAATACCTTTCAATTTTATATTTACTTTCTACGCAGTGGTTCAATTGATTAACTACTTGTTGCTAAATAGCATATATGATTGCTCTTTTTATGCTTATTATTAGAGTTACTTGTTTTGATCATATTATATCTTTATGTATAATTAAATATATTATAACCGAAAAAAAAGGCTTGACTGGTGGATGACTTTCTTAGAAGCTAAAATACAATAAAGCCAGAAATGATACATCAACAACCATAACTATACTTACACTGTCAAAAAAAACTGCGAAAAATAACCTACTCAAATATCATAGGTAAGCTCTTGCAACCAAATGAATGCAATATACCAACCAAGAATACTCGGTGGCGTCGATAAGAACTAATAACAACTATGGGCGTAACACGAAGGAAATTTTGTTGTCGTTTATTAATAGTCAGTGTATAATTTTCCTTACAGCATATCTTGACAGATCCTTATAAAATTGAAATACAATATCATTTAAACACGTGCGCTTACACTTCCTGACAATTCTATTGTGCACGAGTATTGGTATTCGTTTATGACGACGAGGCACTCCTTAACAACTGGTGGTTATCAGACAAATGCCATGTTTTGCTCTCTGGTCACCATTAACGTAATGCTACACGAAATTACCTCTTCACAATGAAAAGGTGATAGTCTGAGGTGTACTGTTGAAACACGATCTTATTGGCCCTTAATTCGTATAACATGAGTTTGGGGATGCTGTTACACTATATTTGCAACACTACCTCATTGTCGCAGAAGTGTAGCTTGTAAAAAATTTTTGTTTACTTTTGATATGCGGTTGTTCAAGTTTCCTTTTTTTTTATTTAAAGTTTCATTAATTTACATTTTATGTTATCTATAATTACGTTAATTAATTTCTGTACACAATTATTCAAGACCATTCTTATTATTTTAAATTATTATTTTAAAATGATTTTACATATCACGCACCAATTAAAATGTGTTGTTAAATTTTGGTATTTATAATGCTCGTCCGATGCAATTTTCATTTTTAAATATAGTAATATGTGGCGTTGGATGCCTTTTGAATTTATTGAAAGCAGATTATCCAGATGTTTCCTAGATCAAGTCGTAATTATTTAAGTAAAACTCAGATTCACGTAAGTGTTTTGAGCGCTCCGTATAATGTTTTCTCTGAGGTGTTTTAACTAAATCGTAAAATAATCAAAGAAACTAGCTAAGGTTTCGAATAAGAAGTGTGATTCTATCTATTGCAACAGAACTGTCCCTTTTTTCTATATATCCACTAGCGTCAAACTGCTTTTGGCATAAATTATTCACATACTAAACGTTGATATTTCGAACCAAATTACCTACACGTCTATCCTAATTAAGACGTCGCGTAGTTGAATAACTAATTCGCGTCATTATACAATTAAAAACTGCAACTTACGGAAGAATATTAATATTAAACGATTTATTTAAACTTATAAATGAAACCCAGAAACTAAACTCACAATTTGTCACTTTCAGTAGCCAACATATAAATCCTGTTTTAATCCTAAATTACCCATTTAATTATATAATTTAGATAATCAAATGGCATTGTTTGAATAGTTCCTTTATTAAAATTATTCGAATACAACCAAATGAATACAATTCATACCTTATATGCTCTAGTATACACTTAGTTAAGCAATTCACGTTAAACCACATTCAAATCTATAAAAAAAAATTATAACATTCTGCACAAGTGAAAGCCATGAAACTGTAATATGAACAATTCTAAGGCTTCTCACCAAAAGATTTTAATTTACCTAACTTAATAATTGGTCTGCAGGTGCTGCGTCACGCTGATTAAAAATGCAAACTTTTATATTTTTACCTATTAAGTCAGGTTAATTAAAATTTTTTGGCGAGAAGCCTTAGAATTGATCATATTGCAGTTTCATGGCTTTTCAATTGTGGCGAATTAATTTTTAAAATTCGTGCCGTTTAGGAGGAATCTTCTTCTTTATTTTATTTATATAAAATACCTCCTAATATAACAATAGATGGCTCTTTTGGCTCTTTTTTATGGCATTCCCTTTAGAAACTAACACTGAAAATTATTAGAAACAAGGTTTCTACTCACTTTGCACTATGACTATCCGACGATATTAATTTTGAATGCACAAAAAGTTATAACCACATACAGCTTATTTAGATTCTTTCGTAGTATGCCAGTTTTTCTCTGATTTAGGTTAATTTCAAGCTTCCGTTAGGAGAAATAATTTTGGCGTTCTGTTGCACACCCATTAATTGTTCTGTGTAGAGCTTGAGCTCAACTTTTACCTTGAAGGGCATTTTTTCTGAATTTCTATACTCACGTTAATGCTTCAAGGTGTGTTTCTGTAGGGAACTGTTAAACAAAAATATTTCAGACGCCCTACACCTAAGATATGTATTACATCAAAGAACAATATTCAGGCGGATAAAAGGAATTTCACGTTACACGTGTCATGTTCTAAGCTTGTAGTGTTTCATATATAAAATTAGATATTACTGATTAAAGCATATGTTTCGGTTACCTTTTTTGCTTATAAGTAGTCCTATCGATGAGCTCATATTGCTGGCATATTTTACTACCTTACAGATTCTTTGTTGTAGTTCTGTGACTTTAAACTATCTGTAATGTCTGCATATATGTAGTATATATAGTATTAAGCCGCTTTGAGTACAAGGGTATAAGCCAATATTTATGTCTAGCGATTAAAAGCTTTCAAGATTACTAGGTTCTATGTTTACTTTGATCTTTTCCGAATGTGAGCATAATATATAATTTGCCATATACCACGAAAAATTTTATATGGCATAACTTGTACAATCGTTATTTTTCCATTTTTTTAAATAAAGTTGCTATATAGGAAATTTAGAATATAATGCAAATCCAGCTTAATTATAAACTATTATAGTAAACAACGAGATCGAAATAAATTTATTCCAACCATCTTTATGTGTTGACGAATATCTATTCCTAACTGAAATAATTATAAAATATTATCTAACAAACTAAAAACTTTGCATTTCTCAAAATGATAGTATCAGAGCATAAGTCGTATCTTTTGCAATCATATTTCTATACTGATACTAGAATAGATAACGGAGAATGTGAATATTCTGCATAACCTGTTTAGATGAATTATATAAACATATTTTTGCCGATGCGGAAAAATAATTGACTAAAACATTTGTTGTGCTAAAAGATTAACTAGTATCTTTAAAGAAACTGCAATATTAAAATTGTACAAATAAAGGGAAGACTGTATATTAATTTAGAAGTTTCCGTTAAATTCCATTTATTTAGTTTCAGTTATCCATTAAAAGTAATTACACAATCCATGTAAATATAAGAATACTTCTTCGATGAATGTTGTTATATAAAGTGCAGCAATTAAAATAGTGGGATAGTATAGTCAGTTACAGTTTTATCGTCAAAGTACAATAAAGGCAGGATAATAGTATATGAAAAACAAGTTTCGTAAAACATATTTCTATCACACGAGTTCAAGTCCAAGAAACGAGCCTAGTAGGGGCAAGTGTCCTAAAAAAACGAGTGCGATAAAATGTTTTAAGAAACTGCTACCGACAAATCATTTATGAACAATAGAATCAACAAGGATACAATGTCGGATCCTTGGGAAACCTCTGCTATAACTTAAATTGTATGTAACTTATTACCACTTTATTCTGTATATCTTAATCGGTCATATAAGTGGGCCAGAAAGAGTTCTAACTTTACTCGTGGTCAATTACCTGATAGATGCATTAAACAAACCATATACTTTTGTCCTACTCTTTTGAAGCTTCCCACACTCGAAATATTGGTTCGATTTACGGTGTTTCTGTTAAATATGTCATTTTGTAAATCCTAATTAATCGACGTCGCTGACGACTAATATATGAATGTTAAATTGAAGCTTTATTTCGATTTGGAAAGGCAACGCGTTATTTTAACTTGCTTGCATTAGTGTAAAGATCAAAAATTTTTACAATGTCATTTAAACAATTTAAAAATTTAACAAATCGCAGAAAAGGAGAGAGGCGAGAGTTGAGATTTAAAAAATTTATGATGACGTCATTTCTTCAAACCAACTGAATAACTGAAAATAATATTTTAGTATGTACATGTCGATCTATAATAAACAAAACCAGACAGTTTTAGGATTTATTCAAAAATAATTTTTTTGTGTTTTTACTAAATTTATTTCATACCTTAGACTCGCATTATAGCGGGTGTCCCAGAACATTCATTCCAGTTAGTGACTCCGTTATGACAAGACCAAAAATTTTTATTTTTGGTAGTTATGCATTAGTCACAAGGGATTTTACATCTCTAAACGAAAATCTATGTTCTGACGTTTAAATTCAGTGCTGTCAATGTCAAATTTGGAAAGTCAAATAGAACACCCTATATATTATCATGTCAATAAAAAGAATGTTTTATTCAGAATGCAACGATACCAAACTTAAGATATTTTAAATATCCAAATAACCAAAATAGCTAAAAAAAAGAAATAAGTAATAACAATAAACGTAAAATTTATACACAAAAAAATAAAATAAAAAACTGTGGCCTATTTTGTGTTACACATGCCTGAAGTCTATGTAATAAAGTTCTTGTGCATGCTGCAGTTATCATTTCCAGTGTTACTCTTTGACAAGCTCGAACAATTTTGTTTTGCAAGTCTTCTAAATTAACAGGCGGAGTAGTGTATACAATTTCTTTAAGATAACCCCGAAGAAGAATTTCATAGGGGTAAGATCCGGTGACCGTGCAGGTCAATGTATGGATCCATATCTTCTTTTGTTGATGGGTATGTCTTCCAGCAATTCGAGAAAATCAGTCTACAGAAAATTTAAGTAGCGTGCACCAGTCAAAGTACCGTGATAGAAGTACGGACCAACGATAAGGCTATTTAGTAAACCATACTAAACGTTAACCCCAAAATATGTTGAAAATGTGTTTCTCTTATCCAATGCAGATTTTGGTTCGCCCAATAATGGGAATTGTGACGGTTTACAATTCCATTCTTATAAAAACGGCTTTCATCACCCACAGAATGTTATTTAAACAAAAGAAGAAGGATTATCACGAATTTTAACTAAAATTTCTGCTGTAAATTGTAACCGTATTTGAGGATCTTCAGCCGTAAGACCTTGTGCAAGGTGGATTTTGAACGGGTGGTACTGATGCTCATTCAATACTTTTCATATTAATACAAGTAATATAAAGAAGAAGATTCCTCCTAAAAATGGCACGAATTTTAAATAATTAATTAGGCACAAGTGATAAGCTATCAAACTGTAAAATGTACAATTCTAAGGCTGCTCATCACCAAAAGATTTTTTACCTAAATAAATAGATAAAATTATAAATGTTTGCATTCCCAAACAGCGCGATACAGCACTAGCAGACCAATGGTTTCGCCCTAGTAGGGCTCATTAGTGCTGGGTGGCTGGACACGCTGATTGTAACTGTAATTGTAACTTCACTTGACAAATGGAGTACCAAGTTTCAATCTCATAACTTCCATCTGAGCTGGCCTTTGAATAGGTTATTTTGTTGTCGGTACGTATACACGTGCCTTCAGCCCTTCCTGGGCGGTGATTGGCTGCATCTTCACTTAATTTTGGAAGATGCGAATCAACTCAGGAAGGACTTCTATGAGTTTTACCATTCTCTCGGCAAACGTGTTGCACGTCTTCGTAGCTTCCAGGACTATTTGTCAGGCCTGTCCTGGTGGTTCGTTGTTTGGGGCGGTTGGGACACCCCAGGAAGCTTGCCGTGTACGAAACCTCGCATTTTGCGCACTTCGCTGGCTCGTCTTCGGTCTTTTAGCAGTCCTTCGTGTCGTGCTCGCCCCCACACTTCACACATCTTGGTACTGCGCTACAGCGTTTTTGAGTATGGCCAAATAATTGGCAGCGGTGGCATTGAATGACTGTCTTTGCTTTGCGCGGTGACTCGATTGTCACACACAGAGCTAGGACAGTCTTAACGTCGTATATTGCCTTTCCATTATTCGATTTTGCGACCTCCAGGTAGTGTAGAGGCATAGTGATCTTCTCTGGGCCTCTATTCATCCTGCGGATGGTTTGGACGGGGATTCCCTGTCTTCTGAGACCGTATTTGATGCTATCGCAGCCGATCTCTACCGGGAGGCCACGAATTCCAACCCAGAGTGGTTTTACGCTGTTTAAAAGGAACTTATGGAAGGGTAGTTCCTTTTCTTTTAAGTAGGTGGCGACCTATGAATGATCGCTGGCGGTTTGTAAGTGAATCTGAATTCCTTTGGACAGATTCTTTGCTCTTTCGATGGTTACGCCCATACGGTGCAGGTCTTCAGATACTTCCATCCAGAGGGCTTTATTTCTTAAGGCGATAGGCGGTACTTGTTCCTTCTTCTTCCTGGGAGTTATCTTTATTTCTTCTTGACTTCGTGCAGTCGTGGCCAGTGGACTGAATTTATTTGATGTCAATACTGTTGCCTTGGCCGTTGGCCCCAGGGTGGCTTGGTTGAGGGATTTTCGCTTCTTCCCCTTTTTGAAGGGGAAGCCGTTGTCTTGAGTGGCCATAGGTACTGGTTGAATGACCTGGTTTTGCTCCGTGGATGAGTAGTCGAGAGTCTCTTCTACCATCCTCTGGGCGTCTTGTTGTGCGCATCCGAGTTGCGCGGTGGCTAGGTTGTTGCTGTCTCCTTGCTCTTCCAGCAGTTGTCTTGCGCAAACTAGACCTGCAGCGAAGTCTACTTTTAGTTGGTTGTGTAGTTCTTGTGGTAATTCACGAATTATTGAAGGACTTACATTTAATTTGGTTAACTCCCTTGCTGGATTTATCTTCGTGATTAACAGCAGCACGCCTACGGCGTTTGTCTGAGATTTTGTAAGAGGTGATATCATCGGTTGGCACTGTCAAACACGTTATAAATTAACGCACTATCGAACACCCCTTGCGGAGTTTGATACAGCAACCGACCCACCGCAGTGAGCTGAAGGGGCCTAAGTTATAGTATCTAAGAGTATACAGGAGCGACCGTCAAATCCGTGTGTACCTGACGACAGCCCGATGCACAATCTCCACACGCTGATTGAAAATGCAAAACTTCCTTTTAAACACATAAAATATGTGTAGTGTAAATGACAAAATAATGGCAGAGCCATCTATAGTTTATATTAGGAGTTGTTTTAATACAAATAATATAAAGAAGAAGATTCCTCCTAATATAAACTATAGATGGCTCTGCCATTATTATGTCATTTACACTAAACATGTTTTATGTATTTAAAAGAAAGTTTTGCATTTTTAATCAGCGTGTCCAGTCACCCAGCACTGATGATCCCCACTAAGGTGAAACCATTGGTCTGCTGGTGCTCTGTTATGCTGTTTGGAAATGCAAACTTTTATAATTTTACCTATTTATTTAGGTTAAAAATCTTTTGGTGATGAGAAGCCTTAGAATTGTTCATATTACAGTTTGATGGCTTTCAACTTGTGCCGAATTTATTTTTTAAAATTCGTGCCATTTTTAGGATGAATCTTCTTCTTTATATTATTTGTATTAAAAAAACTCCTAATATAAACTATAGATGGCTCTGCCATTATTTTGTCATGTTTTATATTGATGTCTTGCTAAAATTCATTGCTGTTGAAACCTGACGCACGGAAGCATGACGATTGATCCCCATGTATGCCAAAATATCTATTGAGTTATCTTCACTCCGTATATTTTTTTAACGAACTCTTGCTGTTTGCTATTAGGAAAAGTGCCGCTTCTCAATTTTTATTCGTCTTTGGTAAACGTAGTGAGGGCTGGGGCAGTATGATCCGGAAATCGTTCTTTATACAGAATTTGAGACTCTCTCCCATTTTTGTGGCATTCCCCATAAATTAAAAACATGTCAACATATTCGTTACACGTAAATAACGTTGGCATTTTGCGGCTTAATGACACATAAATGAGTCAATCGAACAATTTCTATTGACTGTCAAATTTAGTAAACAAACAATCCAAGACAACTATGTTTTTTTCTAAAATGTGTTTTAAAAATTGATTCATTCAATATTTTTAGATTTTATATCAATGAATTATAAATAAAACAAGCATTTTATTGACATAACAATATACGGGGTATTCTATTTGTGTTTTCAAATTTGACATTGATAGCACCGAAGTTAAACGTCAAAACATAGACTTTTATTTACAGATGTAAACTCCCTTACGACTAATGCATAACCTCCAAAAATCAAAATTTTTGCTCTTGT
>JAHWXV010201313.1:0-10068 GCA_024586415.1 Phrixothrix hirtus | reverse complement strand
ATATATTTGAGTTAATTCATTGTTAACGAATATTAATTATTTTATTTGATTACACTGTGAAAATTACTTATTTATTTTTGTCAATAAATTAGTATAACAATCTGTCCTTTTAATTCTGCCGTTGACCGAATCGAACAGTAAATAAAAGTTCGTTTCGAGACCGAAGTTTGAGCGACGTCATTTAGTAAAAACGACGTCCATCGCAAGAAAACCTTTTCCACGTCATTCCGGCCGCCCGAATCGCCGAAGCAGGATTACAGACAACACGAAGAACCACCCCTCACGACTAAGAGCTACCACCAGGTAGAACGCAAGTTCTTAAATTCCTCTTATGCCGTTCAGTAAGGACTGAAACGTCACAAATTTTATTAATGTTACTACTATTTAAAAACAAATTTGTGTCATAATGGTTTAATTGTGACATATAAATAGACAGAAATATGATTATTATGATGTCATGTTCATTTCACAGAAATAATGAGCACTCAGTTGTGGATCTTCGATATCAAATATGTGTCCCAAAATCAAGGAACGTCATTAAATACATATGCACGACGCCTTGGTAAACACATAGACGTAAAACATTTTAATCGAATTCGACAAAAATATGATTATAAATACAGACCTGTAATTATCCACATTTAAGTATAACAAGTATTTAAAACTCTATCATTACTGACTATATTAAGATGTATTGTATATAAATATTTAAATTGCTCAGATCGGCAGTAAAAATTCCACAAGTAAAAGTTTACCCTAACTGTAGCAACTCTAGTGCGTCTTAACCTCCGAAAACAATAATGATATTTCCTCGTTCTTCAGTGTCGTCAATTTTTAAAGAATTCTCCATTATGTAATTCGGCAAGAAAACCAGACAAGTTCAGTTCTATGGTATCACGTAGATCTTAGAATCTCACACAATAGCAACTTCTTCGCATTATATGTGGGCAAAGAATCCTTTGTTTTTAACATTTTGAAGTTCTTTTAAAAACTTATAGATACCATTTTCTCTCGAACGCGTTTTTACGATTATTTAATTTTTTCTACGACTTTTAAACGAATACAGGTATACTAATATCAACGCAAATGCAAGCAAGCCCACGTTTGGGTTTTCAATTTTGGAGATATTTGTAGCTTTCAAAAAGTAACAACGATTTGTCTTTAGAGGACATTGAAACACAACCAAACGAAAGTGTTTACCTAAATTGATTAAAAGAATGACATTGACATTGAGGTTTTTGACGATTGGAGTGGCCAGACACTCTTCCGTCCTTTTAACTTCTTTCCTTCAGCTGGTGTAGTCTTTGAAGATAGTTTTTGTGGCTTAAAAGCGCTAAATCGGCTCCTAGTTATTTCTTAATCTTTGAGTAGTTGTGCAGCGATTCTTTTCAGTTTAATACCCCAGATTAGTTGTGTAGTTTAACTAAGGAGCACTATAATAACTACTATAACGTTTTTAGCCTTCAGTATTTTAGTTAAAATCGACTTTGGGATATTTAATTTGCTAAAATTAAAACAGTGTACGTTGTTGAAAGCGCGTAGGTCATCTGTTGGTGCCTGAGTGACTCGGGAGCTTCACATGTATTTGCTTCGTTGCGTTTCTTGTCGCAAGTGATGGCGCTTGGGTCTTTTTGTCATTAGGAAGACAAACTTTTTGGTTGATCATTGTTATACTTTCCGCACGTCGACAACTTATCTTTAGATTTCTCGCACATGACCAATAGATGTCCTTGTCTGTGTTTCCCACACTTGATCAATTCATGCCAGCATAATTGCACATATTTGTGCCTTTAATATCAGTGACACCGAACTAGCGTGTTTTCCTCTTCGGTGATTATATTTTTTGACAGAAAAACATTTTCTGCACATTGTACATCTCTTTATCATTGTCTATGCCCTTTCGACCTAGGTGTGTCCGCGGTATTATTGTAGAAGAGTTTCTCCTTCACATATCTGATACACTGTAATGGCAGGAAACTCTTTTGTTAAAAAATTTTTCTTTACTACATCTACCAAAGTCGATTTCGCCACGTCACCGGAGTGATGTCCCTCACTGCAGCTTAAAGATGTGACATTAAATGTTTTTGACACAAAGTTAAGTTAATATTTTGCGGAACTCCTGCTCAGTGCTTACATCAAACGAAATTTCTCCAGTACTATTCTTAGCTTTATCGTTTATCCATAGTTCTATCAAGTGACAGTCACTTCTTGCCACTTACCCTTATCTTCTAAGGCCATTGCCGAAGGCCTTTTTATCTTTTAAATGATCGTACCTATTGGTTCTGCCTCATACATCTCTTCTCATTCTATTTGGTTCTCTAATGAATCGTACCTATTCGCGAGACAGATTTAGCAGGGTCGGTTGCGTTGTGACTTTTTGGAAAGATGCAGTAGTTGTATTTTCGGTGTTCCATTGTTTTCGTTCTTCGTCCTATGAAGAGGCTTTCCTCATCTTATTCTGCGCTAACAGTCATTTGCACTGACACTATGTTTGTCTAAATGGTCTTTCATTATGTCGGCAACAATTTCATTGCGATCTTCATTTAGTTCCCTAGTCCAGTATTGTGATCCACACTTACGATTGAAAGTAGTTCACAATTTTAAAGCTTTTACGATGTCGCTGACGTCGCATGTCGCCTCCATGGCACTACTCGGATTGTGCATGATACAACATTGCGTAGGCCCTTATATGCCGATTTGCTTACTCTTCAGTCCTAAATAACATCTTAATGACACCGTAAGCAAATTTTTGATAATATTAGAAGCTTTGCATTCGTCAGTAAAAGTTCTAAAATTACAAATAATTCACATATTTAGGGATTGCTGTGATCACAAATCGCACGGTAACTAAGTAATAAACACTCTGTACCCTTAAATGGTCGTAAATCGTACCAACTTTTCTTTTAAAGTAAATCGAATGAAACAGCTGTTTAACTTTAAAAAGGAATAGAACAGTTAAAAGTAAATCATAGACCAGTCTAATTTCTCCTCAAAGAGGATTACTTACCAGTTTAAATTTCTTGTTTAACTTGTTTTAAATTATAGTAATAAATATTAATTAATGAGATGAGTGATATTTAATCTAGTATTTCAATTATTCAAAAATGATTCACATTTGGATGGCCTATCACACATTCTATTCTTCAAAGGTATAAAAACCTATTAATAATTCAAAGATTAATCACAGTAACGATTTTAATACATCCTCTCTTTGGCATAAAACTAATAGCATTAAATCAATTGTGAAGTTCCACATCCAGATCATGCAATCACAACAGATTTTGCTAAATAACTGAACTGTATCAAGCTAGCATTCTGAAGTTCTTGAGTCCAATTACGTGACCGTGACTTTGATCCCGGTTTTGGGTTGTTTCTCAAATTCGCACTGTAACTTCTCTGAAGCAAATACATCGACAATTCTTTCACTTATTTCCAACTCCATCCTTCAAAACTCATCATTTCTGTCGCCTGTACTATTACCTAAGAGTTTTAATTGTCGCTAGAGCAGCCTAATTTAGATGACATCCATATTTTTTCCTTCAGCTCCTTTGTCGTTGCTTGGAACGTCTCTTCTGCTGATGTACACTATCGAGTTACTCTATTTCTTACAGCACCCCTCTATTTTAACGAAACTCTTTATGAATTGGATGAATTTCTGGTAATCATGTTTTTTACAATCAACATTCTTTATTTGGAAAAGTTTAACTTATGCATGATGTAGAATAGAATACAAAATCTGAATGGAAGCATGAACTAGATAAAAATAAAGAAAAGGTAATATAACGCTTATATACAATAAGAGTAATAAACAATTTCTAAAATTGCAGGAGATAAATGTAATTTGTGGTAATTATTTTCTCAAAACGCAATTATAGAATATACATATTTTATGTACAGGGTGTCAGCGATATAAAAATCATTATTTAACAAACGTATACCCAAGCCCTTTGTAAACATAACTCTGTAGGAAGTTTTAATCTAAGGTAAAAAGGGTTTTCGTAAATTTTCGCATAAAAATTTGCCATGGATACAGACATACAATATCCTTTACCATTAAACGTCCTCAAAAACATAAATATGACTTTTTGTTGACAAAATATCATGTTGCTTTTACTATTAGAGTAGTTTTTCGAGTCAAGGTCGCCAGATATTTTAATAAAAATAGTCGAACGTATTTCTTTAAATCATCTTGTATGAACATAGCTTTAATGAATATAAATTACGCAAAATTTTAATGAAATTCATTTATCTTTTAGATTTTTAGCTATTTTCACAAAATTTAAATTATACACAAAACAAGCGTGTGCAAATATTAATAATATGAAGACATTTTTTATCAAGAAAATTAAACGTCCTGTTAAAGCGGTTTTGCAAAAGTGAAAGTTGTCTCTTTAAAGCCCAAATTATTTTTAATGTTTTAGTAAAAAATAATTTAAATTTGCATTAAACTTGGTTCATAACAACAATTTATTTGAATTATAACGAAAACGTCACGATCGTTTTTAAAGGGTTAAAAAAGCTTTTAAATTCAATAATTAAAATATAGGCATATTAAAAATCGTATCTAACTTTATTTTTATTTAAAATAAATTGCAAACTTGTAGAATTAACAAAACACTAGAAATTTTAAGGAAAAAATAAAATTTTTTATTTTAAACGGTAATAAACGTATCGGGTATTTATAATAATGGACAGAGGATTATTCATCAATTGTGCTCTGAAATCGTATGAATTCCTTTGGCTTCGGTCAGTGGCCAAAGATGTATAACCGACCAGCTATTTCTTTTTCAATACAATAGTCCAAGTTAAAAAGCAGGGGCCGGCTGAAAATTTTAATTCCAACTATTTCTAAGACAATGCAATTTATACACATAGTTTATAAGCGCTTGTTTTGCGCATATTAAGATGTCTACTGATAAAGTAATGTCCTTTATATACATTGGAGTGAAAAAGTCTTGCATCAGCCAAAGAATTTTACGTTTGTCAAATGTTATATATGCTACCGACCACATTATGATTAAAGTAATCAAGTACCTTTTTAGAAAGTCTCTGTGGAATTTTATGCTAATTTTACCTGAAATGATCTAATTAGCAAATTTTTCTATTATCTACTAAGTACAAATTGTTTATTATCCGTAGATTTTATACTTCATTTAAAACTAATTTTCAGCGATTTAACAAAGTCTTCGTGACCCACAACACTTCATTTGTAGATTTAGAGTTCTTGACTCGTCGCAATGTCATCAAAGAAGTGTCAGGTTAAATTATGGAATGAAAAACAGTTTTCTATAATTTTTCATAATAAAGAGAGAAAATCCAGTCGGCAAATAGCAACTACATATACAATCAGGGTGGAAATTCATATGTGAGACGATTTTCCAATGAAAAATGTTCACTAAAGTCCATACTGCCTACAAACAGTTATGGTAGTGGGTTGCATGTCTACCCTAAGAGTTGGTAAGCTATCCGTTGTCTCTAGCGTGATGAATACCGCTAGTATGGTGAGATTTTGAGCACCAAGATGTTGCCAAGTGGCAGAAGTAAACTTTATTTTCCAAGATGATAACTCTCCATGTCACAGGGCCAAATAGGTACAATCATGACTTGCTGACAATAATATGAGAAGGTTAAACTGTCCCGCACAGTCACCAGTTCTGAATTCTATTGAGAACTTTAGACAAAGGATTTCCAACATCATTCCAAGGAAAAAACCTATAACAAAGACTCAATTGATTGAATACCTGATCAACTCATTGCTCACTGCAAGCCACAAGAAGAACTGGAAAAGCTGATGTATTCCATGCCATGTTTTTAAAAATAAAATGTAGGGGCTGACCAATAAAATATTATTCCAATGTAAAGTTAGTGCGCAATTTACGTTAAATTTTAGTGCTTTCTTGAAAGTTTGTGCATGTTGAAGTTCATTAAATCATCATTTACCATGTAATTTTTTTTATTTAACCTACAAATCTAAAATTTTCCTTTAATACAATTTCCTGCAATACATTATTCTTTATTACCCATAGGCACTCTATGTAAGAGATTCTTAACAAGAGCAGTTTATGAAAAAATCATTAGTTTTTCATCCCACTGTAAGATCTTCTTCTAAAAACTATTACGCACGCTTACATTCTGAAGTAAATGTTAAATATCTCCATAACTATGCTTCATGGAGACGAATTAAACGAAGTTATTGCCGTATATTAAGTTTTTTAATATAAAGACTTTTATGTAAATTTAACGCTGATTTTAATTTCATTTGTCGGTTACTTTAAATTTTATACAATTCATACAAATATCTTTAATTTGCTTTAACTCAAAAAGTTATTCGTTTTCCTTTTTATTTATGTTTCATTGCATTGAATTCCATTGCTAGTCATTTTGAGATATCTTGAAATCATTTTTATCATAAACATTCTCCGATTTTATATAAATGAATGCCATTTTCAGTTTTATTCAAGTGTAGTTAGAGTTGACTTTTACAGGATTCTTTAGAATTGTTATTTTATTTGACACTTACAATTCAGTGCTTTTAGTTGATTTAAAATTAAATTATTTTGTTAATGTGACTTGGCGTGCAGAAGTGTCAGATGTCATTTTTGAAAAGTTAACGTTGCACTAATAGTGACACCGTTATTTGTAGACCCTTAGAACTAACTGAAATTAATTACAGAAAATTTATTATTTGAAATAAACATTATTCTATAGATTTTTGTATATGCACGAGAATATCCGTTGGTGTCTATATCCAATTGATGCGACACAATTATTTTACTAAATTGATTATTGTTAAAGTGCACATTATACTTTTGAAGACGATAAAAATCAGTAAATCCAGTTGTGTTAATACGAGTAGTAATCGGTAATTATTTCTGCTCTAAAGTTTACAATTATAACTAGTCGATTCTAGAGATCGTTTTGGAATTCAAGTAAACAATAGAAAATGACTATGAATATCTTGAAAAGATCGTGCTCTTTATTAATGTGGATGTTGGTTTAGAACCGGGTATCTTTTAAGATGAAACCTGGCCCAATTTTTAAGAAAATGTTTTGATTTTCAGGTCATCGTTTTTGCAGGCTGCAAATGGCATTTAGAATATTTAATATAATTTTAAAATAGTTTGAACATTTATTAAAAATTGTTAATTTAAATTGAAATGCAGTGTCTTGTATATTTATAATAGTTTATATATAGAAAACTTAAATCTCGGTCGACACTTTTCTTCTTTAAATTTTCTAAATAATATTAATTTTCAGATATTCTGGAGCTGATGTTTTGTGCAACCCTTATTGATGAAAATGGATCAGTTAGTGCATGTAACTCAAGAATTTCAAGGAATATGATAGGTGAGTGAATGTTTTAATTCGGAGTTTGCTCGTTGCTTTAATTAAATGTTAGTTCATTTACAATGTTTTACGAAAGTTAGAAACTTTTAAAATGTGTAACAAAAATGGATCATTCATTAAGACTAATATTTTAGGCAAATACGGAGTTGTCTTATTAGAAAATAAAAAATATGTGAAATAAACCTATAAGCACTTTTATAAGTTGGTGGATTAATAAAAATTATTTCTATGACTGGAATAATATACTTCTTATAAATTTTTCACCTTTATTCTCAAAGTTTTATGTGAAATTTTTATTTAAAAACGTTAATAAATATTACGCTGTTATCATATTCTGTACATATATCAATTGTAAGATGATATTAACTGTATGTCTTAAAATAAACATGATACATATATTTTTAAATAAATTAATATTATTAAATTTAATGAGAAAATATAGAGAAAAATTCAGTTCAAGCAATTTAAACGAACTAAGAAAACGGACCTGGATTCAACCCCCTGATACAGCTAAGTGTATGTATTAGATAATATTAACTATTATATAAAATTCAATTTATACATTATTATTTATATTTCAATATTTTTAACTACCTATAATAGTATGATGAAGCGAACAACATTAATCAAATGAATGCTAGCGTAAATTAAATATACACACGTGTATTATATCTTTTATCAATAAAGTATTAAAGAACAAGAATTATTAATGTTAAAAACGGTCCTGTTTTAAAAATGTATTTGAGAAGAAAGGGTACGACAGTATCAAACCAAATAGACTCTGGGTTATTCAAGAGTTTAAATTCGGTTAGGATAGTTGTGTTAACCTTTGCATTATTTCGTAGCTTCAGGGTGTTATTTGTTGGAATCGATCCCAAAATAAGTTGCAATGAAAGGAATTTAAACGGAACCACCTACCTATACACAGTTATTTACACATAAAATTTATATCTAGTATTAGCGAATGAACATTTTTCAAATAAAGAAAAATTGATTATACAATTACATTTGAACAAAATTATAAGCTAGAGAGATTTTTCCAAAATTGACTTTATCCTTATAAGGGTGTTTCGTAAATTGCGAAGAAGTGATACATGCCGCCGCGCCGCTTAGCCCGGGTTGGTTGGATGTGTAATAAATAGGATATCGACTAACAATCAGTATCGTTGTGCTTTGATTTTACAATTTATCGACAAGCCGCATTAAACGTTCTTTCGGTGATAAAGCTTCATGAATGCGTTTAGATTTAGACTTTTCTCTTTACATTGATTCAATATTAAGAAATACACAAAGTATTGAAATTAAGTATCGTTATTATTATTATGCATTAAATGCATTTAAAAAGTTTATAGAAAAACATTAAACAAAATCTGTATAATAAATTTACTAAGATTAAGATTTAATTGCCAATATTTAATTAATCTTATGCAAAGACGTTTCTGATTTATGTTGGCTCAATTCTAGAGATGGCAAGTTAATTTAATAATGTAAGACTGTATATAGCTTGGTTTATAATTTTCACAAAATCAGTGTACAGCAAACTGTTAGAAACACATTAATAATACACTTAGTAAACAACAATGCAAAACAATTAGTTGTGCTAAAGTAAACTAGTGACTTCACAAGATTTTAGTTAGTGAGATTAACAAATCATTAGCAAATAAAATTCGGACTTCAACTTTTACGTTTCTTGTATTATATTTACGTATAGAATTTACTTTCACAGTTTAGGGCGTTACTAGTTTACAGGAAGTCGGTTAATTAGGGCAATAAAACTGGGACGTTTTCAATCACAGGTGAAGTGCGACGTTTCAACTAAAGTTTTAAAACAGACAATTATTGAAAAGAGAAAATTCATTCGAAGAATTTCATCTGCCAACCGAACACAGAAGATAACAAGTAGAGAGACTTATAGATATACCAGGTCGGTCAAAAACCATTTTATTTTGTATATTAAAAATTTATAAAAGGTTTTTTGGTTTAAACTGGTTATATGCATGAAATTAGTTTATATTATTGGAAGTAAATTTAAATTTTGTCGAAAGTCGATACATAATTTTAGCTTCTTGTTTTATTGGAAATATTAAAGAACTGGTATTTACTAAAGAATCCAGAATTCATAATCTTAATTTTAATTTTTGTGCATTTTAAATTTCCTTTATTATAATTTTAAAAGTTAATTTTAATACATTTTTTATCTTAACTATTTTGCAATTTGAATCGTTAGTATAATAATATTTTAGGGAATTATTTTATTTCAGAGATTTGGTGATTGTTTTGGATTGGCAGCTTGATTTATGTATAAATTTTATTCTAGAATTTATAACGTGACCAATCATACATCTGGTAAGGTGTATGGTGTGTTGTATGACTTCTTGCTATAAGGTCGGTTGCATTTGAATAGTAAGCTGTTTCGATATATAACAAAAGGGTAACTCAGACAGCATAAGTTTAAAAACAAAAATAATTAAATACAAAATTGCCAGGAATTCTATATCAACCATACTTAGGCAATTTAATATCTACAAATTTTATTTAAGATATTGAAATAGAGAATTCAAACTTGATCTTCCATATATATTTGGCAAACCAACGCGAGTCTCGAAAAATAAACAAAATTTTGTATAAATAATTAAAATCATAATTTAATATATTGGAATCGGGACAGTTAAACACCGATTTTCGACAATATATATATATATATATATATATATATATATA
>JAHWXV010201308.1:0-14963 GCA_024586415.1 Phrixothrix hirtus | reverse complement strand
CGGACGCACGACCACGACGAAATTCTGCAAACCAATTGTAAACAGTCTTTTCTGATGGTGCTTCATTTCCAAAAGTTAAACGAAGCGATTCTAAGTATTGATGCTGAGTTAGGCCTTTACGAAAATCGTATAAAATCATCCAACGAAAACCATCACGAGTAATTTCCATTTTTTCACAAAATTGCTTTCTGTAAACGCGCACTGTAAACAAACTTCTCTGTCAATTTCTAAGCCGCCACGGATTTTACAATACAAAATGTCAAATTTTACAAATATGGCAATAACTTATTATACTAGCGACATCTAGTGATCATTTGTAACAACATAAAAGGCAACCCTCGTATTAGAATTGAATTCATTGTCAGCGATTATGTTTACAGGAACTCCGTAAGTGGAGAAGTATTGTATTAAATATTCTGCGGTCTCAATTGAGTTTTTTGTTTTCAAATGGTAGGCTTGTGCATATCTCGAAAATTGGTCTATTATTTTTAAAAACATTTGTTTATCGATGTAGAATATGTCTATGTGTAATGTATCTAATGGTTTGTTCAGGGTATCTGTTAGATTAAAAGGAGCTTTATTTGGATTTTTGTCATATTTTTGTTGTTTGCAAACGTTACAGTTATAATATAGTTTTTTATTGTTTCTTTCATATTTTTCTAGGAATAGTCTCGTTTAAGGTGATCAAGCGTTTCTTCTATTCCCCTATGATTATTTTTCCCGTGGTGGTAGCTTGATATCTGTGTTAATCTTTCGTCTTCGTCAATTACATGGGTTACTTGTCTTGTGCATTTAAAAAATTGAGGTGAGTTTTCATTTTAAATTTTAGTTATGTAATTACAGAATTTTTCATAATATTTTTCTTCTGGGGGCAATAATATCTTTTTTTTTGGTTCACAGTATTCTGAAAGTAATTTACTGAATTGTTCATTAGCGTTATCATCATTAATTGGTGTTATTAGTTGGAATTGCCTTTCAATATATTTTTTCCTGAATTGTGTGTTATTTGATGGGCTTTCTCTGACTATTATTTGTCGGGGGTATATTTGCAGTGGTTCTGAAGTGATTGGTACTGACGAGTTCGATTATTCTTGCGAGTTTTGCGTTGCTAAAGTATTATGTGATTTTTGTCCTGAGGGTAGTGCGTTCTTAATGGCATCTATCATGTCCTTAAAGTCAACAGGTGGGGGAGGTATAGTAGTTGTTAATTATTCGCCATTCATTGGTTCTGGAGTAGTTAATCAGTCCATTGCTTCTATTTCTTTTAGAAGTTCGTCAATGTTTTGGTCTTCGTTAACCATAAGAGAGATGCCTTCGGTTTGAACTTGAATCGGATTAAGGTGTATTCTCGACATTGCGTCAGCTATTTTATTTGTAACACCTTTTCTGTATGAAATGTCGTAATCATATTCATCTAACTTCAATTTCCAACGAATAAGTTTGCTGTTAGGTTCTTTTAGGGAATTTAACCATATTAGCGTCCGATGATCTGTTTCGAGTGTAAACTTTCTTCCAAATAAATAGCGTCTGAAATATTTTGTGCTCCAAACTATCGCTAGAAGTTCTCTTTTAATCGTACTGTATTTGACTTATGTGCCGTTAAGTGTTCGGCTGGTATAGGCTATGGGGTGATTGTCTTGACTGAGAATTGCTCCTATTGCTGTTCTAGATGTGTCTATTGTTAAAACGAATTTCTTCGAAAGCTTTGGATATTTTAGTATTGGGCCATTACTTAAAACGTTCTTAGCTTTTCAAAACTGTCTAAAAACTCTTTATCGTGAGTTATTTGTTTTCTTTTTTTCAAGCATTTTGTCAGTGGTTTTGCTAGTTCGGCGAAATTTTTTATAAACCTTTTGTAATATCCCAAAATCCCTAAGAATACTTTTATTTCTTTGCGGGTTTTGGAAGAGGGTAATTTTTGATGGATATTCATTATTTTGTATTCGTTTTTATTCCTGATGGCGTGATAACATAACCTAGGTATTTGATTTCTTTTCTTAAAAATTTTGACTTGTCCAGTTATATTTTTAAGTTATATATTCTGATTTTATCAAAAACGTTTTTCAAACGATTTAGATGTTCCTGTAAGGAAGTTGAGTAGATTATCACATCGTCTAGGTATACTAGGCATTGGGTGTCTGTCAAACCTTTTAATACAGCGTTTATAAGTCGCTGCAAGCTTGCGGGGGCGTTCTTAAATTCAAATGGCATTCGATTGAACTGATAGTGTCCATCTTCTGTGCTAAATGCAGTTTTTTCTCTATCTTGTTCGTTTATTTTGGTTTGGTGGAATCCACTAGCAAGGTCTAAGGTTGTAAAATAGTTACATTTTCCGAGTTTGCCAAGGATATCCGTGATCTGAGGTATTGGATATTTATCTTCTGTGGTCTTCTCGTTGAGCTTTCTGTAATCGATAAAAATTCTAAATTTTCTATTTCCTGAAGCATCTCCTTTTTTTTGGCACAATCTAGATTGGCGAATTATATAGAGATCCACTATGCGGAATTACTTTTTCTTTCAACATTTTTTCGATTTGGTTTTTCACCTCATCTTTATATACGAAAGGGTGCCGGTAATTTTTGGTATACACTGGTTCATTGTCCACAGTTCGAATGTGATGCTTAACGAGATTTGTTGCTGACAACGGCATTTCCCTATGGTAAAAGATGTCCTTATATTCTTGACATAAATTACTTATTAGGGTCTTCTATTCTTCATTCATGTGTTCCGTTTTGAGTTGATGTAGATGATTTCATAAGAGTTTATTTTGTTTTTTATCTAATTGGATGTTGTTGCAGTTTATAATTTCTGATTGTTCAAATTGCTCCAAATTAATGGGTTAGTTTAGAGTTAGAGTTAAGTTTTTGTCGCTTGTGTTAATAATTGTTGTCAGAAAATAATTATTCTCGACACTGACGATCGCTTTGGTTATGCGAAGTGAAGCTTCGAAGTTTTTTTTACAGATTCCACAATTTGAGTTACGATTTGTAGGTAATTTAATAAGTTGTTGTAATCGTGCTGAAATTTCATAGGTATGAAGATTCGGAATTTTACTTACTGATTTGTTTATTTTTTCCTCTTTTGGTAAGTACATAGGAATTCTTTGATTGTCTGTATTTATGCATTGGTTAGCAAAGTCTATATTAGCGTTTACTTGTTGTAAAAGGTCTAGGCCAATTAGTCCACTGTAATTGTCATTAAAATTGAACAAATAAATTTTATGGGTGGTGTCACGACCAAATAGTTGAGGTATAGGTAATTCTGCTACTTCGTTATGGTTTGATATCGCATATGCTGTGTGTATTTGAAAATCTTCGTTATAAGTGCATTCTGGGAAGTACGTATAGACAAATTCAGGTTTTAAAAGTGTTTTAGTGGATCCTGTGTCAATCATTAGTTTCGAGTCAGTTCCGGGTATGCAAATATACAGTAGTCTTAATGTATTAGAGGTGTTAACATCTACCTGTTCACAATCGTTTCTGAGGCTGTTACACAAAAGTTTTGGCTTTCTCCAGGTTCGTCAAGGTATTCTCCAAAGTGTTCTTCGTATGTGGGATCACATGTTTCTTATTCATAATGTTCGTCATCGATGTAGCTGTAATTATCTTCTTCTGCATAAAATAGCTCTTCTGAGATAAAGTTTCTAAGCTGATTGCTTTGTTTTATGTATTGCCTTGTTTGGATAGGACGTCTTACAAAGTTTCCTATTTGTTGGGAAGGAAGCAGGTCTTTTAACTATAGAAGTTGTTTCTATAAGTGTTACAGGTGTTCTTGGTATTGCTCTGGTTGGTTTAAATGCGTTTACATTAGATGGTGCTTTTGCTCGGAAGTTCATTGGTTGCTGTATTTATCTCATTTCGAAAAAGTGTCTAGTTCTATTAAAATTAGGTTTCTGATAAGTTCCTCTTGGAGTTTGATTTGCGATCGGTTGGTAATTCTGCATGTATTGCGGCCTCATCGGTATATTTGGGGAGTTTTGTGTATTAAGTTTTATTTGATGTGTTTCTTGCGTTCTAAAGTTGTGTTGATTTGATCTATTCGAGTCCTGGAAATATGGCATGTCTTGTTCTTCTCTGATGACCTTAAGTGCGTCTTCCATCGAAGATGGTGCTCTAGCTCTTACGTACCGTCCTAGTGATTCTCTAAGTCCACTTAAAAATGATTTTAAGGTCAATCTTGTTGTGCAATTAATTTTGGTAAGTTGTGTGGCTGGATCTTAATCGTTTATTGAGATCTTAGAATTCATGGCTGCTTTTAGTTTTTGCCAACGATTAAAACATGAGATGCAGTCTTCGTTGGGTTTCTGGAAGTCTCGAAATATCGAGTAATAAAGTTTCCTCTGATCTTTGGTCTCCAAAATTGTTTATAAGTAATTGTTTGAGTTGTGCCCAGGTTTAAATGACATGTCCAATTGCTACTATACTGGCTTGACCTTTCAATCTGTTCCTAGCGGCGGATAATAATAATCGATTTATGTAACATTGGGGATCAGGTTTGTAAAATTGGATTATTATTGTTTCTGCTCCTCGAATATATTCTGATAAAAATTCTGGATCGCCGTTGTAAGATGGAATTTCGCTTAGGAGGTTTATATGGAAGCCTTGAAGGTAATCAATTTGTGCGGGATTTGGATTTTTCATAGTGATGTGAGGTGTGTTTTCGCGAATTATTAATTTAGGTGGGCGTATTACGGGCTGATGCATAAATTTTTATTGTCGTACTTTATAATAATTCTAATTTTGTCTTAGTTTGTCGTAGTAATTTTGATTGTCCTTTGCAATATTAGGAAGGTATATTTACACCTTTTAACGCAACCTACTTTCTTTATTGCAGATGGAACGGGAGTTTTATTTTTAAATAGTTTTAAATAGCATTTTCCACCATTGTATTTAATATCTAATTTTAGAATTTGCCCGGTATTTTGGAGTTGCTTCATCTGCGGCTTTTAATACACAATTGATTGCTATATCTAATTCTAAAAACTATTCGTTAATTATTATCTGCTGTCTTTTCCAGTTTGCTTTTCGAGAATCCATTTTGTTATATTTGTTGCAATTAGGTAACCTTTATCGTTCAACTTTATGAAATTTATTATTATCGGATAACAGTCACTGTCATGTTGATTTGCAAGATTCCAAGTTAAATAAGTTGCTAAAGAGGATTGCAGATAGTAATGTAACGAACCTAGTTAATTGTTCACAAATATTTATTTATATTCACTAATATTAGGATTATTTATATATATTTATTTATTTAAATATTTTTTCACAATACACTTACAATAACCGTTTATATTTTTATTTATGTATAACACTAATAGGACAAAACTCTAATTAAAACTAAAACTAAGGGAATTTAATTTGCCATTTATATAGAAAGGATCAATTCCAGGACAGTAAGGAAGAAATTTAGAATAAAATTAGTCATAATAATGAAGTAATAAATTGCAATGGCATGACTGATTGCTGACTTTGAATTTAATTGACAGATATCGGCTACCGCAATGAGTTATTTGTGATTACATCCTCTATCTTAATTATAAGGAACTTTTGGATTGTTCCATACTGTTCCACTGAGTTTTTATTGTTTATAATTTTATTACAGTAAGGTCTATGGTTGAGAATGTGTTATTTATACTGTTAAAGTGAGTTAGTTTTCCATTATTTATTAGCACCAGATTATAATTATTTATTATGCTTTTTATAATTCATTGTATAGTATTTATTTTCCTTGATCCTCAGATGCAATTATATGAATTGAATTGGCCAACTATTAGATAAGCGTTACGAATAATGTAGCGGACCCATCATCGTTGAATTAGTTAGTTTCTAAAAATGTTGGGCGGTTAATAAAAATAAATAGATTATGTAAAGTATCCTAACAAAGTTGAATCTTATTATATAACCTAACGTTTTCGTATATTTTAACTCGAAAGTAAATACATCTTCAGGCTTAATATTACGAGGATAAAATTTTTTATAGTATTGTATTTTTTGGTTTTTCATTTTTTTCAATTTGTCGAATTTCAACTATCGTTGATGATAAATCAGTTCTTGACAATTTTGTAAATAAATAAATAATACACATTAAATAAATAGTTGCCAGCTCTTGCTGCTATTTCTTATCGGAGTGTAGAAGTCACTGTAATTTGGTAGTTGCTCATCATCTTGTATATAAATCATTAAAATAAGTTTTGCTTGGACAAAATTAAGTTTACTAACTCATCTAAAAATTTAGTTTTCAATAAATAAATAAGTTAATGTAGTAAACTAATTTAATCTACCTCGTATTTAAAGAATCATTTTACTAAATTGCTTCAAATATTGCGTTACTTATATTCGTGTTGGAAATAATAAAATTTCAGAGAGAAAAATTGTTCATGTATAAGTTTTTCGAAACCAGCATTCATTTACTTAAAGAATTCCAGCCTTGGGTAAATATACATACGAAATAGTCAATTAAAAGTAATGCTCCATCTTGGAAATAAGTAAAAAGGACGCGTAAAGAGCTAGTGAATGATGCAGTATTCAAATCCTGTTCAATTAATATTTGGGTTGCTATAAGGGTAACGTCGGTGAAATAAACATAAACGAGTAGTAGAAAAATGATGTCAGCGTTGGGGGGAATTAAAACTTCGGTACAGAAGTAAGTCACAAGTCTTTAATACAGGCAGTTTGGTCTGATATTAAAATTAAGAGAAAACATGAAAAATTAGTTAGTTATTCGTTGTCAGGAGCGTCTTCTTGTTTTTAGCTATTTGAGAAATTGTGTTCTTCGAAAATTTGAAGCACCTGGCGTTGGCGAAGTCGCTGAGGTATGACTTCCAAGCATTTGGGATTGGCAATTCGACAGGATTATAGGCAATTGTATTCCCGTGTGGTTCCTACCTGTCCAGGTCCTTAACGAACATTTGTCAAGGAAAAACGCTTCCTCGTCTGTAAACACCATCACAACTGTGTCTTATTCATATTCTTATGTATCCGTTGGGAGCTCTAGATAGTTGCTGATGCTTCCGAAAATAGTTGGTTGCTGTTGCTGAATGATTCCAGTAATTATTGGCGCAATTAAATAAGGGAAATTGGTTCCCGATTTGAAATCTTGCGAAACAAATGAATTAAAGGTTATTTCATAAGATCCCTGATTCAATGTTCTTTACGTTTTCATTTGAAATAATAATTATCATTATGTTAAAATAATTATTGAATATCGCAATAATTGTACATTTTATCTTACATTGTTTCAAAAATTTATTACCTTACAAAGCGTCTAGGATGCCAAAATTTTGTTTTTTGTTGATATCTATTCTGTTTATAATGTCGTTGATGTGAAACCGTACCTTTTACCTTTTAAGTATAAATACTCGCTTCAGGCCTAGGGGCGACCTTATTTTGCATATTAAGAGTGCGAACCTTTTTTCGTTAATCAAAGTTTATATGATTTTAGAATTAAGATATATTTTGACCAATTTTGAATGTTTATCGAATTATTGATGTACCATAAATATGTTGTTATGAAGTGCTAATTAAATTTTATAAAGGGCGAAGTTGTTCTTTTCATTTCAATTGTTTGAATTTAGTACCTGTGGAATAACATTAAGGCCTAACCTTATCAAAATGACCTAAATTTAAAGCTTATTCAAAATTACATTTCTTATGAGCTAAATTAGTGAGCTTATACCAGGTGGTAGAATTGAACCCTCGCTTCAACCATTTATTTAACAAAAGTAGAGTACATTCTTAAATTTTTCAGGGATAAGTGTCACGTGTCAATCAAACACGTACTTTTTAGTAAAGCCTCAAACATACCCTTTTTAATATACAGGTTGAATCATTTTTAGTACCCTTTTGTTTTGATAACAAATATTATATCATGAGTACTGATAGACTACGAAGGGGCCTCTCCCTTACATTAAAAATTAATTGCGACTCCTTAATATACAGGAGCAGTCAAAAATAATTAACACTTGCCGTTTAGCATGTTTTCTTTCAGCTTCAACTAGATCCCGAATTTGCTTTATCGTAGGAGTGCCTATCTCCGCTCTATAGGCAGTCTCGAACATACAGGGTGTTTACCGTAAACTATCCCTGTTCTGCAGTGCTATACTAGAGAACAGTAGCGCCCACAATTACCGATCTAAGCATACAGTGTTCAACCTCGAAAGTACCGATGAACCACGCCCCACTCCATTATAGCTTGGTTGAATACTTGTGAATTCATCGCATTCTTTATTTTCAAATCAGATTGTGACAGGAAGAATATGTAATGTTGTATGTAATAATAAAATATTTTTAAATGTGTTGTTTTAATTTTTGACTATTCTTTTAATATGTATTATTTATTTATTTATAAAATTGACAAGAATTGATTGATAATCAACGATATGTCAAATTCAAAAAATTGAGGAACAGGGAAAATCAAAAGATATAATAATAGAAAAAAAAATCCGCATAATATTAAGGCTGAAAGTGTATTTACCTTATGATTAAAATATACGAAAAAGTTAGTAAAATTCAATCTTGTTGGGAGACTTTATATGATCTACTTATTTGTTTAAACTGTGGGAAGCTGGTTAAACATATTTTCTATTTTTTCTTCAAAATTATAATCTCCTGGTTTGTGAAAGTTATCTACTGAAAAGATTATTTGTAGATAGGTGCGGATTACTATCTTTTTTGAATGTGTTTAAGGGCAATAGCTCTGCAAATGTGTTCTCTCGAACTAGTAAAGTCTATCCTCCACTTGCATGATGTCTTGTTCGATTTTAGTTGTGTGTTTAAAGTTTGTTATTTTTGTTCTGCTATAGTCTCTGAAGTTTGTTTCTTGTAGGCAAAATACTATGAGTTGTATTTATATTAACAGTATCTGTAGATTTCGTAAATGTGTTTGCACATATCCATCTATATAGTTTTTATTTCCTAATCTGAGAAAAATACACACCTCTAAATGGTTTTTCGGCCGGAAAATTTACCGACTTCGACCGGGTTCGATCTTGCACCTTTTTGGCCCAGAGGCAAATAAGTCAACCACTGAGCAATCAAGGTCGAGTATCTGCAATACCTTACAGAAAATAAGAATAAGTTTACTTGAGTGCTTACCATGATACATAGGCAATATTACAACACAAGGAATTTTGTAGCTGAGTATTCAATTCTACTTAATTTTTTGAGATAAAATTTATTTATCTTGATCTTAAATTAAATGCTGTTGAATTATACAAGATAGCTAAATGAAGAATGTTCCACAATATTATTTACTGTGTCGTTCAATTAGGTTTGTAATTGTGAAATATTTACTGTTAGTACTGCTAGTTTTCATCTAAATAAACAACACAGTGAACAATAAGTTTCTAACTGTTTGAGTAGTAAACTCAGGTAGCTGCCTTCAAATGTATCAATAAACTCTGAAAAGGAGTCTTTACTTAACTGTAAATGCGTATACCTTTATATTTATACTCTCTTTGTACTTATGGTATATTTGTGGGTTTAAAAATCAGATTAGAGATAACAAATTCAATTTATTTATTAAAAATAATAAAATATCATACACTAAATAAAAAACCAAAATCAAATACGTATAATAAAACAATTAGAAGTTACAGACTTTGTTAACTTTAATGATATCGATCAAATAGTAAGTTGTAGACGTGAAACTCTTGAAGAAAATAAATCACATAAAGATAAATCTAGAAATTTTCAATTTAATCATAATCTTTAGTTTAGGGAATGAATTAAGACTCACGATCTTTGTTTAAATGTTGATGTCAACTTCACTTACCTTGTTTTCCAGAGTAATTGGTCGTCCCTCAGAATTTATTTGATTTTTTGAAGGAAGGGTTCACAACAGGAAATTCCTATGCGTTGCCATTTCATTTTAATGTAATTTACCTTCTAATGGGTGCTTTGCTGAAACTTCAAAAGGTCTATGCTAGACTCCCTTATGCTTCTTTAATTTGATAAAGTGAGAAATGTTTATCAACTACTTTTGTATTTAAGATTGTTCATCAGAAAGACTAGATATCAAAAGACCTCAAGTCTGTAGAAGTTAGCTCTGATATAACCTTTGGTGTTCCTATGACAACCGGTTTAAAAATTAACGTAGCTTCATTTTAAAACTGTTTCTATTTGACTTCACTGTTTAAAAACGTTATTTGACAAGTATTGTTCAAATCGCTATTTTATAAAAATTGCTTTATCGGCTTTCTCGACATGGGTATTTAAATGGGTCTTGAGATTTACATTGGCACATGTCTCTAATTAAGAAAAGGAGTTTCCTGCTTGTACTTTATGAATGCAGTTTTAAGGAAATATTTTGCTGAATTTTATTTTTGATATACTAAAATATGTGCTTATGTTAATTACACTTATTAACTGAAGCATTAATTAATGTGTAATGAGCAATATTGTTGAGAAATTTTATAATAAATTTGTGAGGCATTTTTATTAGCTGTTAATGTAGTTAAGCGTGAATGTTACCATTTCGATGATTTCTTATAGAAGAAGTGAAACAGTTAACTTGGTTAACCGGTACTTATTATTTAATGAAAGCGCTTAAAGAATTTGTATGGACGCTACAATGCTCGTTTATCCGTTAATTTCATAATTAAGTCACACTATGCAATACATTGTTTCATTTTATAATGAACCAGTGCAGCAAAACATTATTAATGTTAAATTATCATTTAAATGTAAAAAATTCTTTTACATATCAGCAAGAAGAAGATATTTTAAATAGTAGACTGCAATATGGTTTTATGGAGTTGGCATTCGTAGGTATTTCCTAAATCTGTTCATTTTATTTAACATTTACAACGTTGGATACATAATGATAAGCATTTTCAATATATATAACCAACACGTCTTTAAAATTATTATGTTTGACAAAAACCTAATTAAAATTAAACATACAGGTAAGTTGATGAGAGACTGGAAAAACGTTTGTATTTTAGAATTCTTTCATTCGTCAAATACCGTATTTAATTAGTTATAATTAACGTGTGGATATAATAGTATATATTATATGAGTTAATTTAGCATAAAAGAGTATAGCAGCCTTTTTTTGTAACTTTATCGATTGTTGATTTCTTTGTAACTTTTCGGTGTTTAATGTACAATACTTTTAGAACTATTTGATAGTTTAGTGTCTGTAATGAAAACCATTTACTGTATTATAAATAAAAAATAAATGACCTTTTTGTGAAATTACCATGTAACCACTACTTTAAATTCTCATGCTATCGCAGGATTTCATATTTCTCAAATTATTATTAGCTATATTTTCATATTTTAAAAAATATAGAAAACTATTGATTATACAGAGATAACGCTAATGACTGGTAATTAAAAATAATTACGTAATAAAAACTGCAAACATACTCATTCACGGTCTGTATAATATAAATTATCCTGTATTTTCCTACTTCAAAATATCTTTAATTTTCATTCAGATAAATATAACGGGAAAGACTTGTTTCGCATTTTAACAACACTAGGATTAAGGGTTCCAGAATTTAAAATGCGTTTTAAGTATTTTACGCTGACTATTTTTCGTAACTTTTTAACCTTATTATTTATGAATAATTTTATAATATTTTAAAGTCTCAGTAAGAAACTTTTGTTATTTTTCTTTTTAATTTGATTAATTTTAATTCTTAAATCAAATCTATCAGCTTAAAAAGAAAATTGAGAAAAACGTCTTCCATGCAATAACGAAAACTGTATTTCAAAAACTTTCACTGATTTAATTTTTTAAAAATTGCTCTTATTTTTTGATATCAATTAATTTGACAAATTGATTTTTTCATTTGTAATTAAATGATACTATAATATCAAAAACGGCCTTTAAAGAAAGAAAAAAATATTAAAGAGATTAATATCAAAATGTAATCCAAAACAAATCAAAGTTCTTTATTGCAGCATACATGTCCCTATATGCAACAAAAATGCTATTTTGTATGAAATATGAAGAAACAGTTTTTATCTTTGTTAAAACATAAAGGTGAATTACACTTTGTAACGCCCACTATTCGAGGCTCGTGTCAAAATAGTAAAGGTCAAGGTTTGGTTTATAGCCTCATTTATTTGTAACGCTTCTTTCAGGCTCTGGAAGGATTACATAAGTGATTAGGTAGCTTTTACAGTCGTGGATGGGCGGGTTTGGTTTAGGAACAGAATTAATAATGATAGACGTGAAATTTGTAGTACCCTAGACTTCTTTATCGTTTGGCGCTCCAATTACTCTTGTATTTTTACGCAATTACCTTTGCGACTGAGCATATTTCATGCACAGTGCCCCAAAAAGAAGAATGGGCAAAGTTATAACTAATACCCTATAGTATCTATCAGTTTTGTAGGCAACTCATTTTAAAGATCCTTAAAATTTTCACGAGAAACCAGGCCCTGTTCAGGATTTCAGGATGCCGTCACAATTATTTCTACCCCACTTATACTTTATGTAAGCGGCACTAGAAAATTATGTTTGTCTATTTTTTATTTGAGGCCGTGTACATCTCTTTGATTCACCCTATACATGCATCTATTTTTGAACCAGTCATGATTTTTCTTAGCTTTAGTTTAACTCTTTAGATGATGTTATTTTATGTTTTACACTTTGCGCTGTATATTATTTGTATCATTTACTATTTAAATTGGTTGTTCAAATTATTGCAATGTTAATTTTTATGGCAGATTACTATGTCGCAACTTTACACCTTCATTTTAGACTGTTTATAATGATGGAAATGTTTATTTCTATATTCAGCTTCAAAAGAATATATCAAAGTTGTCATGGTACAATAGCTGCTGGCTGAGCGGTGAATGAATAAAGTGTCACCAAGGTTACAGTACCTGGAAAATATGTGAACTAACTTCAACTACAAAGTTATTAACCAATTATATACTGTTACATTCATAATATACACTTACGCTTAGTAAAAGCCTAATATAATCATACTACATCTTGTATATTCCATAACTGTTAAGTTGGCAACATATTCTCTAATCAAGGTCAAAAAATGGCTTCTGTGATAATGAAGCTATCATATTAAGAGCCTGATTTTTTAAAATTTATGAAATGTCAAATTTATGCCCGAACCTTATTGTCCCTAAAAGTATATTTCCTGTAAAACCGCATTTAAATTATTTTTGACAATTGGTTTTCATATTTCCCGCCTTCTTTTGTATTTTACCAAATGTGTTTAAGGTTAATCAGAAACTTTATCAAGATATTTATTAAAAATTGATGTTAAATTCAAAAAAGGTAATGACAAACGTAGAACTGACATTCTGGTCTGGTGTTCAGTGCTTAAGAAGATTAAGAAAGAATTACAAACTAGGAGAGATGAAACTACAAGTTGTTTATCTATACCAAAGTTTCCTTCATCCATAATACGGTGTAAAAAAGTTTTGTCAAGCTAACGGAGAGCGTAGTATTTATAAATGGAATGAAGTAGGTCAGAGACGTACTATAGTTCACGCAGGTAGTTCGTTGAGATTTGTACGAAATCTTCCATTGAATTTCAAATCATCTACTAAGTCAGGGCATTGCCATAATGATGTGGATCATACTACTGTCATTGATTTTATATACTCAGCTAGACACTTCATATGGCGTCGAAGGAAACGGAATTACAGTTCAAAAGTTGACGCTAGGTGTCAGTGACTGTTCAAAAGACGAAATATCGTATTTTTGATAATTACAGTAGAGTTCATTTTATAGTGCAAGGGTAGTCCGGTATGTAAATAACACAGACAAATGTATAAAAAGCTATTTAGAATCGAGTACAATATTTTTATTTATGTAGTGACAAGGTCATCGCGGTTCAAGTTTGTTGTTTTAGGATGTTTACTAATAACAGGGATTGTATATACGAAATCAATGCTAATAATGATTTACACATAAAGTGTATTTTGAATCTTTTTAAGAAAACTATAGTGCAGTTTAATTATGAAAAATATGCTTTTTAACAATCTGAGTAATCAAGTATTAGTATTTAAAAAAAATAATAATTTTTTAGCTTTTTTTATCTGCTACTTTACACGCGCAAGAATTACTTTGATAATTTTTATGAAAATTACTAGCAACATTTTTTGTAATAAAAATTGGAAGTGTTAATACAGCAATGTTACTCTAAAAATTATGGTAACAAATTTACCAACATAATTTTCAAGGTAAAATTACTATATTATATTGTAACATTTTTAACTTTTTATTCAACTCGAGATACGCTCTTAACAAATTTTTTCCTTATTTCTCGTACTACAAAATTCTCGTTTCTGTCGGTTAATTTATCATGACGACCTTGTACGTTGTAAATTAACAAATTTCCAGTTTCCATAAATTTTGTTAATATATGTAGAAGCAACTGTTGTAAAAGACACTTTAACAATTTTACTCATTTTTCGAAATGAATTATTTTTATTAAATAAATTGTCAAAAAATTAATTATGCAGAATGCACTACAAATAAATCGTTTCTACCGCTAAATGTTCCTGTAAAATCTTGTACATGCTTATCAATAGTTCAGGGATGCCTCAATATCACGGTTATCACATGATGATTTTGCATCGATTGTTTCTGGCACAACCACCGATTTAAGGTAGAAATACACATTACCGGGACGTGTCTGGACCGGAGGATGGCCTATAGATGAAAACGTGTTTTAACAGTATTAATAACTATACTTATTTATAAAATTTAAATAAAATATGTTATAAACTTCATAAAAGTTATAAAAGTAATGATATCTGATTTCCTTTAATTATTTTATATTTTGACATAAAGCCGTGTGATGGCTGTGCTCCGGTCCGGGCACGTCCTAGTTATGTGTGTTTCTACCTCTTTTGGGGGAATGGGACAAAATCGTTCGTGACTATCCCTTAAATTAATTGAATCAATGCCCAAACGATTAAGAGCGATTCTAAAACAACAAGGATATCCTACGCGATATTAGAGTTAAACTTTTTAAT